>JASANC010004572.1:0-61773 GCA_030248135.1 Theristus sp. LFF4_11
GCTTTTAAACAACAAACGCGGCGCAAAAATATAACTCTTATGTACTTGTATCCGTGTGTACCACATCAGAGATTTGAAAAGCGTTGTCGAGCCAAGTCTTTCACTGCTTACACAAGGCCATATTCCTCCTTTTATATGCGTCTCCCGCATTTTTAGATAATTACTAATAATTAGCTGAAAAATTAATTTTATGTAGCTGAAAAAATTAAAAAAATGCAACCGAAACACATTCTCCGTACACGCTTGTCAAGTATCCGTCGAACGCACAACTGTCTCCCTTGTTGTTGCCGTTGCCGGTGGCCCAGATGTAGATGTTGCCGAGGCCGCGACGACCCTGAAAGAATTGTGAAATATAGTGACTATTGGGAAAAGTACATTATCGAGAGTATGAGAATGGTAACATTTTTGTGGCATAATAAAAATGATTCAAAACAATTTCCAAAAAATGACCTGTTGAATACCCCGTCTGAGGGCGGCGCGCGCGAGACTGCCCGGCCCGTCAAACGTCGTGCCGTCATCCTCCGGTCCCCAACTGGACGAATAAATGTCAATGTGCTGCTGATTGTGGCTGAATGCGGACGCTTCAATGCCGTCAGTCACGTAGCCGTCGAGCATTCGAATACCTTTTTTTGCATATTGAGCTTTCTTTATCTTATAAATGATGTTTTGAATCGATACGTTTTCTTGCGCAGACTTTGGCGATACTCTGACAATGATGACGCGTTTATCCCTGGTTGTCTGTGCTACAGATCTGATTGAAAATAATTCCGCTGTTCCAGTTTTCTAGGTGCCTTTCACTCAACCACCACTTTTTACTGTAAGAGTCCACTGAAAACCTTGACATCCGCTGCAGCAACACAGACACACCTCCAATGGAGGCGTTGAACGCTATGCCGACCGTGCAGAGATTGTTGTCAGCAACACTGGCGACCAGACTCGCGCAACGGGTGCCGTGCCTAAAAAAGTATTGCACTTTTCGTCAAAAATCTCGAGCGTTTCTCAATTTAAAAGACGTATCTTTCCAAAAAAAACATGTCTTACGTAGTCAAAAGCCGACTCTTACACATGGTCAACAGTTGCTTCTCACATAGTCAACAGAGTCGTCCCTACCCTATCCCTAGCATAGCCTCAAAAGTCGTCTCTTACATACATACCGTAAAGACTTGCATATAAGATTCCTCCCACTTATAAGATCCCACCCCTCCCCTCACCCCATAGTCAAGGGACCGTTTCTTAAGGCGCATTCATGTTGCAGTATTTAGTGCCCGCGCAGCTATGTTTTATACTGCAACATGAATGCGCCCTTAGATGGTCAAAAGCTGTCTCTTAAGGAGCATTCATGAAGCAGTATTTAGTGACCGCGTAGCTATGTTTTAACACAGCTACGCGTCACTAAATAGTACTTCATGAATGCGCCTTTACATAGTTAAGAGCCGTGTCGTATACATTGAAAGGTAGTCTTCTCTTGTATAGTCAAGAGTCGTCTCTGCCTAAGAGTAGCCCCATACACGCAGACGCACAAAATGTAAATTCGAAAGAAATGATGAGCAGTAATAAAGTAAGAAAGAATAATAAACGTAATAATAAGTACCCCATCTAGCAATAAAAACCCCTAAAAACTTCCAAACGCAAACGATTTCTGACAAACGCACTGATTCCAGCCGTTGTTGCGTGGCGTCGGATCGCTGTCGAAGCCGTTCAGATCGTGGCTCGCCTGCGCGTCCTGCAAGAACGAAAGGATAAAAATGGTTAAAGAACTGATTATACTGTAACCTGCTATATAACCGCTAATTGCAATTCACCCAGTTCTGCTTTATCAAAAAAAACATGCAATAACAGTTCTAACAAAAACCATCGCAGCTGCTGCAAATTAGTTACATAATTGTTAGCTAGATCAGGTTGATCCGTTTGCAGGCCGTCATCGAGAATCGTCACCGCCACCCCGTGACCGTCGTAGCCAAGCTGCCAGGCCTCTTTCGCCTTCATCGTCCAGCCCCCTCTTGATCCTTTGCCCTGAGATGTTTATTGTTGTTCAAATATTTTTATCGTCAATTTATCAGAAAACGTGTGTGGCATAAAACTTGTTTCTGGACGTCTTCTGAAAGCTATGATTCGAATTTGTCTAATAGACGTCCGAAAGGTGTAATTTGTGACCAGACAAACATACTGTGGAGTGTGGTTGTGGTAAATATGATAAAAGTCACCCTTGTGGCCTGGTGGTAGCCCGTTATACTCTTGTCTTTGTGCGTTCGGGGGGAGCCCCGCCGAGGGATGTATAGGCAGTATAGTATAATTCAATTAATTTGAAAATAACCGTTTTAACTTATCGCATACTTTTATGTAATACGTAAAACAACGATAACTGCCTGTTCAACTGATTTGTATCAGTCTTCGACAATATAGCGCTGACACCATAGACCGCTAATAGTGCTTTCTACTATCGCTTTGACTTTATAGCCGCTACTATTATTCGCTACCACTGTCGCTTTGACCCTATAGCCTTCACTTATTTGTGTTCACTATCGCTTTAGCCATATAGCCTCCACTATTATGCGCGCTCCAAACACCACCACTTCAATGTAAAAGAGTGCTCACAATTATAACATGCAACTAGTGCTTGTCACTGGACAATTCTCTTCTTTTACAAAAACACTAAAACAACAACACCTACGCAAACATCTGGCAGCCTTTATAAGGCAGTGGTTTGCAAGATATCGTGAGGTTCGGGAATCAGTTTGAAATTTAGTCTTATACCAGTGAACTCAGTCTTATAGAAGTGAACTCGGTCTTTTATCATTGAACCTGGCCTTAGTGGTGTGTAGAAGCCCTACACCCAGAACAGGTACCGATCCACCTTAACACCGAACCTCCCCAAATAACACTTTAAAATAATATGTTTAGCCGAGCAGATAAAGACCTGGCAGATCGCCAACCTACGGAAATGAAACACAATTATGTTGCATTTTGTTGCGCACCGTCACGTTTTTTTCTTTTTTATTTACCGTGTGTACTTTTGTATTTGACTTTTTTCGCCTACTGTTTTTTTGTTCAAAAAACAATTGTTCATGGTGTATGCGCGTGGTGTATTTTTTGCAATATTGCCGTTTTGCGTTCATTTTTTCACAATTACTTTTGTTTAATCGCTGAACGGGGAAGGAAAAATTACAATAATCCATCCGTTCGGTGTATTTGTGCTGCTTTACAAAGCAGACGAGTGTTTTACTCTCTACACATGTATTTCACCTTTTCTACCCAATGATACTGACCACTTGCTCCCTCAGCCTGTACATTGTAATTTCCGTGGGAGGCTTTTCGACATTTTCAATATGAGTGTTCTCCTTCAATCTATCGCAACCACTGCAAAACTCAAGGTCAAGCCAAACAATGCAAAACCCAACAAAGTACCGTAAAGTCTTGCATATGAGGTTCCTCCCATTTATAAGACCCCCGCCCAAAAGTGGGTGGAGTGTCACATGGCGGGAATTCAAAATTCTGACTTGGTCAAAATCCTACCCAGTTTATAAGGCCCGGAATTTCTAATGTTCGCTTTATAAGACCTCCTCCCACTTATAAGGCTGTCACACGAAATTCCATTTTTTCAGAAATTTTAGATTTTCAAATTTATATAAAAGACCTTATATGCAAGACTTTACGGTAATTCAAATCTCTGGGAGATAAAGTTTACCGCACCGCACCCCGAACAACCGCTCAAAAACCCAGAAACCGGTTCCATCCAAAAAAGTACAATTTAATGGCTATAATTTTGGTCGCATGAAAAATTAAAACAAAATTAAAAATTCGCAGCTCGCCATTGCACACCACCAAACCAAGTCAACCCACGCAAGTGAACAAACGAAAATAAAAGTGCGAATAAAACACGTTTATAATGCACGTACGGTAATTTGGTGGGTTTCTGTGCGTGACGTTGCGTCAAGAGTACATAATTTTGATTGGATGTCTCTTTTATTACGCGACTCATCGCAATTTCTCTCGTGCCAACGCAAAAAAAACATCACCAGAGCACCATGAGCGCCTCACCTTGCTTTGATAAGTTAAACCATGTTCGGCGGCGATCTGCCTTGCCTCGGTCTCGTTGTCCGTCGGCAAGCGAATGACGACCTCGACGACGTGCGGCGACTGTTTCGTCAGCAGCGGTTTCTCATCGTTGTTGAAATGCGCCGCGTTCAATGGCGCCTCTTCGCTGGACGTGAATGTCGTCTGCGTTTGATCGGCGGTAGTCCGTTGAACAGTGAGCAACGTTAATAACAGTATCAATAAAAATCGGCCGACGAACGACGAATACAAAGTGGCTCGCGGCGGTGTTCTCGACACGTCTAACGATGGACTATGATCGTGCACCCGTAGTATGAAATGGGACGTTCCACACATCTCACATTTGCGTGTCTCATGCGTGCTACACACACTCACGCAGTTGCTTGTAAACGCCGTTTGTCCAGCTGTTGTAATCGTCCGTTCGTAAGATTTGCGAAGCAATAAGACGTTTTTTGAAATGAAATGTTTGTTTACGCCAAAACGCGAACCGTCGTTACGTCATGATTATTGTCAACGTGGAACGGTCTACCCTGAAGAATTTGAAGTATGTTGTTCCGTTTAGTCATAATATGGTGTAAAAACGAACAGATATGAAACATAAAACAGACATGATCGAAAGAGCATTAAAAGAACCACCCGCGTGACCTGGCCCCAACACATGAAGCAGTTTTTTAAACGGCGTTTGAAATGTTTTTAACAGAAAAAATTGTGTCTGATAATAAAAGTGAAATTGACACACGTTCAAATGTGATCGTCCTCAGCTAATCGTTAACAACGCATGCATGCATTACTTGGCATGTACACAATGTGCGTGCAATGCAAATGTGCTTTATCAATAACAACTGGTGTACGTGCTTTGTGTGTGGACGTTTTTTTTTTTAATTTTGACCGGTTTTCGCGTATGACATAATTTTGAAAAACAACGTCACAGACCCAAAAGCAAAATATAAAAATTGGGCTTTTCTGAGAAACACAAGTTGCAGACCAAAAGTCGGCGTTTCAAAATTGTGATATCAAAGTTTAGGAGAGCAACTGTTAGAATTTTACGGTTCAAAAACCAAAAATAATCAAATCCTTGGCTCATCAAATCAGTAAACGTCTACAGCAGGAAAAGAATCGCTCACTTTCATCTAATTCAATGTGAAAAAACGAGCAACTGCAACGTGCGCGAGCACACTTTTTTTTAACAACTTTAAGTTTTTTCTCATGTATTTGGCTTTTTTGGTGACCTTTTTGCACAAATGACGGGTCTAGTTTTCAGACTTTCATTTGTTTTGAAAGTAAAAACTAATGTAACGCTTGACAAGTCAACAGCTCGAAAACTTGTAAATTTTTTTTCAAAATTTTCAAAAGAATTTCAGTTTTACGACGATTTATCAGTAAAAAATTTTTTGAAAATTTCTTACTGATAAATCGTCGCAGAACTGAAATTCTTTTGGGCTTTTATACCCTAGCTTTAGCCGTGTGAAACAAAAAAGGTATGTAGTCCAGCATTGTCGTGTTTCATCGACGATAGTTTTCAAGGGCAAAGTATTTTAAAACAACCGCATACTTGTTACATCATCAAAATGAAGAGTTGCAAAATCATCATGATAATTGAAATATTGATCGCTTAAATACAAAGTTTTTCTACGTTCCCACTGAAAAGTAAAAGCGGCATTCATGAAAAAGTGTGATTAGTGACCGCACAGCTATGTTTCAACACAGCGTCACTAAATACTGCTTCATGAATGCCGCTTGACCAGCAAATACAACGTTTTTTATCACTGGTTGGTCACTTTGACATAGCACTGGTAAAGTTTTAACAAAACGGACAACCGAAATGAAAAACACAAAAGCACATGCACTGTCTGTTGCACGTAAAAAAAGTTCACGATGTGCAAAGGTTAGGTAACTTTTGTTCACAACTATATCATTCATCGGTTGAATTGCAGTACATTTTTCTGCAATTTGTTGTAGAAGCGCAGCAAAACACGTATTGCGCCGACAGAAAACGTGTATAACACATAACATACTGCATGCTACTAATTGGTGCAAACTGTGCGTGTTTAAATGCAGTTTGAAATACACATATGCAAACATTTATGATGACCGTCATATACATTGGACTGAATTTTTAAGGACACGGCAAGCTGTGTCAACTGTTAATAACCGTTTTTCTTAACAGTTAGACAGTCTCAAAAAAATAGCAAGAAAATGTCATGTCTAGAAGAGTGTGGGGTTGTTATTTGGTAGAGTTTTGGAGAAACAAGGGAGTACTCTTTTACTCTTGCACATACTGAAACGTTTGTTTTCAGAATACAGAGAAACCAACGTAAAGGGAACTCAGACATACATGGTCTTTCTGATGGTTCGCATACAACTTTAGATCCGGGTTGGCGCTAACCATGCTACATGCGCGCAAAAACGTCTGTTCGCAAAGTTTCTCTGCAAAAAACAACATGTAAAAAGCTGTATCGATTTGACTGACAGAACCAAAAGTCCTGAGGGGCACTTTGTTTCGGACTTTTTTCAGGCGCCACCCAAATCGACACACGGCGAGTCGGCGTTTTCGACCACTATCTGGGACTGGACCACACCACACGCGACAAGGCAAGACATATGTACATTGTATATGGAAGCAGAAGTGTACGCACGCGCTCTGCATGATAACAGACGCCGCATGTATATTTCTGAAAGTCACCAAGTTTAAAAAAAAAGCGAGAGCTACACAGTATATCACAACAACACAGAGGTTTTTGCGCGCTTTTATTATCATTTTGACACGGCTTTTCTGACTAACACTTTTACTCCCGCGACTGGACACTGCTGCGCATGAGCATTCGAAAAATTGCTTCTCATATTATGTATGTAAAAAACGTGTCCACAACATTGTGCATTGTATGGACTTGCTCCTTGCTGTAGTTCTCCCCGACACTTGCCACTACGTAATATTAGGCTTTTTTTCCTGGCTGACACATGCTACTACTGGTTATATGTCAAAAATGTAAGTAAGTTATGAAGTTTGAAATGTAGAAAGTCACTATTGTATATATGACTTGTACTTGTATGTATGTAGGTATGTCCGCACCGCACAGACGCATACGCTGGTACTGAAGCGTTTCAGCAGACTTTTTTCTCAAAAAATAGAGGTGGCGCTTGTATATTCACCATTGGTTTCGATTTTTCATACGTGGTGTGGTGTGCAGTATTTATTATCGGGTTTTTCAGTGTATATGCTTTTGTGGTATTTGTCATTTGCTATTTTTATTTTTATTTGTTGTTGTTGATATTGTGGGTGCGTAATGGTCAAATGCAACTTGGTGCAGTTTTAGACTTAAAAACAGGTTTTTTCAGGCATTCTCGCTTTTACACTTGAACTCATTCACTGCCACAGAAATTTCGGTTTCATTCACGCGTGTTTCGCAACAACTGACCCAATGTAGCTTCAGTTTTTTTTTTGTTTTGTGCATACTGCCAACCCAACTGTGTTCACAAAAAAAATAAAGTTATAGCGTGATCATCAATCAATCAATCGCTCTTGAAGTTTTTGAACCAACAATTACATGTATCAATATTTTTTTATTTCTTGTCTTTCATGATGTCATGATTTATAGTGTAAACATGTTTACAGTTCACTTGAACTGTACGAAAACCAAAAAATACAAAAAAGGAGTCTCTTTTGGTACAGTTCATTGCGGAATTATATACAAACATAAAATAACGCGCTTCATAATGCATATTAAAAACAACACAAAACGAAAGCTCCAATACACCATAAACGCACAAAGTCGTCACCGAACACTAAGCGAGCACAATCGAACAAAAGTCTGATGGTACACCACCACCAAGAGAGGCACCAGACGGCCGATCACGCAATTGACAGAAAGGCTGTCACGAACAAGTGCCAGAGTTTTCAATGGTCGTGCGTGCTGCCGCGACGACACCGCCGCATTGCATCGGTCCCCGTGGCACGAGCAGACGCGCAGACGGGCGTTCGTGGTGGAGACGTTCGTTGGGACGCCGTTGAACAGCAGCCGCATCGGCAGCGTCTGGCATCGATGCTCGTGCGACAGTTTGTACAGCGCCCAGCTGGACAGGCCGTGCTGCGCGATGCGGTCGGCGCAGCCGCGCACGTAGACGAGTCGTGTGGGCACACCTGCAGAGGCACGTGAAGTATGAGGGGTGATGGGAATATATGAGAACTTATAGGGTTCTCGCGTTCGAATCCACACATGAACGAGAAAAAAAAACTTTTACTTTCTGAGTTTTTGGAAAACTGTTCTACATCTGAAACACTGTGCGTCTGGATCCTCTGTCTTGTCCACATGTAACTGAGAAATCGTTTGGTTCAGGTGAATTTTGGTGGCATCATACGTTCTGAAATTTTGTGTGTAGTTTCTCTAGTTTCACGGTTTCTGAACAAATAAGGAATGAAAAAATAGGAACTACGGAGCAGAGATCGCAGTTGCAGATATGTTGCGCATGATTTGTCAGACAAGGTATGTTTGTTTAAAACTGTCACTTTTTCGCAGAGTAGAAAGCATGCAGACCTTTGGATTACAGTAAAAACAACGAATGTATATCGAGTTTTTTTTAAATCAAACACCCCTACAGTGTAGTGTATCTCTGGCTAAATAGTTCCTGCAACTCCGATATCCCGTTCTTTGCTTCTGTCTCTGTGGTCTGCAAATGAAGTGACAGCTTTCAACAAGCATATATTGTGGATTTATTCAAACGTGTCCGGACTCAAATGACGTCATTTGCTTTAAAAACGCCCGTTTGTCACAGTACAGGCACTAAAATTTCAGTTTGGTGTGACTGATTCGACATTCGTCATTTGTTTGCGGGAAGAAATCGGCTAAACGGAAAGTCTGGTTTGCAGTGAACGGCAAGCGCATGTTTGGCGGCACATGACGTCATTTCAGTGGGACACGTTTAAAAAATAAGTCATACTACTGTGTGCGTTAATCGACTGAGCTCTACAGTCGCTCACCAAAGATCGTCAGCTCCTTCGTGATCTTCAGGCACACCGTGTCGCAGGTCTCGATGCCGACGCCGACCTTGCTGAACGGATCGTCGCAGAAGTTCGAAAACGATTTTGGTCGTTGGTAGATTCTCGACAGCAAGAACCATTTGTCCTGGATGAAGTCAGACGCGCAGCTGTAGCAACGGTGGCGGAATAGACGGCCGTTGGTGTTGCTGTTGGAGTCGCGCAGTAGCAGCTGTTTCGACTGGTCGCTTTTCTCCACCCTCAACAGCAGCAGATGCAGCAAGATGGAGAACATTCGCTGGTGAAGGGTGTTTATGGAAATTCGTAACGAGTTGTTGTCGATGAGCGCCACTGAATTTGACTCGGTTGGAGTTTGCATTTTTGTTGTCGTTTGATGGTGCGCTCGCGTTTCCTCTTGCCAACTCGTCTGAGGTGCCTGAAGCAACAAAATAGAAAAAACCGGCAGAAAATCAGTTGATATACAAGTATTTCAGTAAAACTTTCATCGGTTGGCACACAAATATGTGTACCGTAGTTGCAGTCTCTCAAAGTGTACCAGCTGACTGTGTTCGCATGAAACCATGAGCACAATACAGTTTGGATAATGGAAAACTCAGAAAAAAAACTGAAGAATCTGCTCATCGAAAATTGCTCTGGGCACTTTTGCGTTCGCCCATTCTTAAAAAAAACAAGCCGAATTTTGTGCACGACGACTGTGAAAAAAAACTCAAACAAAAAAACTCGTAAAAACACCGATGAGAGGTGGCACAATTTTATGACTGAGAACTTTTGGGCTTCTGTGACAAAAAGAACAAATGAAAAACTGAAGAAAAAAACGAAATGGATGTTTTTTTTGGAAAAATCCACATCTTTATGGAGCTCTCAGAGTTCGCTGCTGTTGCTGGCTCAGATTTGCATGCACATTTTGTTCATGTAAATACATGCACGTGTACATGGGACACAACAGAATGGGGATAAAAAATGCAGAAATAACAAAATGAAAAGGATGCGACCGTCTTGTCTGCTGCTACCAGACGTACAGAGTACATAGGAAACCAACATATGAAATATCATATGTTTTCCCTTTTTTAGCTTATTCGTTTGCGCTATGTTAAGATTTCCTTTTTTCGTTTATGTTTTTTTGTTGCAAAACGGGAAAAAATAACAAAGCAAAAACGTACGAACCATATGCTCTTGCATGCCCTTTGAGTTATGCGCGCGGTTATTCAGTTTTTTTACAGTGAGTTTTTCATGTGGATCTTTTTTTCTGGCATGTACCACAACTCCACGTGTGTCGAGGAGTTTGAGCATTTTGTTGCAGCGCGTGCAAATTGAGTTTTTTTACGCAATCTCACACTCATCTGGCTATCAAGTTCTAACATTTTTTGACACATGTCAGAATAACATTTTTCCTGTACCACTTTTTGGACTCATGATCTATTTGCGCTTATTATTAGTACCTATATTTGTACAGGGGTGCGTTAAAAGTTGCAATGAACCACTTTTCAGAAGCTTGACAGTCACACCACGTGCGATGGTTAGCTGGTTTGCTGGCTGAATGGCGCTAAACAACCCCAAATCAGGCTGGCCTTGGAACTTTAAAGTGACTGTAAGAAAACGAGTCAAAAACACCTGTGAAGAGTTGCAGAAAATTGCCAATCTTGTTGTGAACGTCGGTGTCAAATTGTCTACAAACGGTGCAACAAACACAATTTGCACAGCTTTCTTGTTTTATTCCATTGGATGCGCACAATGGTTTTTCTTGATTTTTTGTCTATTTGCCGATTTTGCTTTCAGAAAACATTTCTGGTATTATATATTACTGTTGAATATTCGTTGAGGTGCAATTGTTTTGATCTACCCTGTATAAAAAATCCTTCTGCACTTGTGTTTCGATCGATCTCAGGTAAACGCAGGCAAACAAGTCATGCTAGCAATTATCAGATCATTCAAAAAACCGGTGGCTTTTTCCGACTTTGTACTTTTGCCGACTGGAATTTTTCGTAACTCTTATCAATTATTATATCATCCTATGTGATGTTCAATAACACGACGTCGCAATAATTCTGTAATGTCGTATGATATAGCTGGAACACCGAAAACGTACAGCAAACAACAAACACACCACAAGCGCACGCAGTGATGTCAAGTGTAGAGTACAAGGTTTACAACAAAGGCGCAAAGGTTAAAAATGCACAATAATTGTGGCAAACCAATGGTAGAAAAAAAGTTGAACTGTTACAAAAGAGTAGATGAGACAGAAATAAAAGAACAGTTTAGCTTCTAACGTTTTGACAAAGAAGCAAGGCGCCAACGTCAGTTATTCAACGTAGGCAAGAGTCTATTCAACGTAGGATCCCATGGGCAGCGAGTTTCACCCCCCAACATAAATAATGGTAATGGTATTACTGGAAAAACGCTTAGTTCCGCGATAACGGATCATTATACTAGTCAACTTTGGCTCGATTGAAAAGCCGCAAAAAAACAACATGACTTTGAGGACAACAATCACTTCCGATTTCGTGTTTGGTAAAAACAAAAACGCTCTCCAGCAATTTTCTTTCAGAATGATCCGAAACATACCTGTGCGTTCATTGTTGTTTCGCGGTTCTGTTTCTTAGGTGACAGGTTTAAAAAACCAACTGTATATGTTCACGAAGGTATTGTGGATTTATTCAAACGTGTCCGGACTAACGTGACGTCATTTTATTTAAAAACGCCCGTTTGTCAAAGTACAAGTACAGACACTAAAATTTCAGTTTGGTGTGACTGATTCGACATTCACCATTTGTTTACGGGAAGAAATCGGCTAAACGGATAGTCTGGTTTGCTGTGAACGACAAGCGCATGTTAGGCGGCACATGACGTCATTTCAGTGGGACACGTTTAAAAAAATAGGCCATAGTATGACGTCAAATCACTATTCGTTCAGTGCACTACATTTTGTATATGCTGATGTCGATGTGAGCTTGTCAAGAAAAGTAAAATGAGTCCACATAATGAGAAGTTCAATGGTGTTTTTCTGATAGTGATGCAAAAAACTGCATTGATGAACCCTCATTGAAAAAAGCAGTGACCAAAAAGCAATGAAACGAATTTGTCGCGGAACCGTTGAAGTGAAATAATTAAAAGGTGTTCGTTGGGTGAACCGTTTTCACAAGATGTCAGCGGATTGGATTGAACAAAAAGAGAGAGAAAAAACACATACTATGAAGAAGTGATACCGTAGCTATTTTTTGTTGTTGGAGTGGCCAAAAGACGCTAATACAAAATGACACGATGAAGCAACAAATTGTTTTTTGCAATCGAAAAAAACGAAAACACAAAAAAGCGAACACAGCTCGTGGCACATGGAAAAAAGAAACGATACGTACAGAATAATATGTGAAAAAAAGATTGTTTCATTCTTTTCCACGGCATACAAAATCGAATTTATGCGACAACCTTTCCTCAATCTGTTTCAATCGAGAAAAAACATACAATGTCTGTATTTGCCATTTTTCATGTGCCATAACACATTGTAACTCCCAAAAACATAGGGGGAAACAACTTAGAACGCAAAGTGTGCATTTTTTTCGAACGAAAAGAAGTGTACACCAGCAAACAATCACGAAAAAAGACAGAGATAATTTTTAATTCATGAATCACAAAATGTGCAACGGCAGTTATACACGTCCATTGATACCCATTAAAAACAAACGCACACACGCACGCGCAAATGCGGATGGAAAAACTGAAAAAGCACGCAATGCATGGTGCCATATATCCGGATTTGGAAGATTGAAAATAAAAATATTAGATAGAACATGTACGAAACGTGTTTTTCTTGTCTCTAAACCAGAAAAAACACTCATAAACGACTGTGAAACACGCAAAATACAGAAAAACACAGTGAAATCCGGGACATTTTTGTGCGGCTTTTTTTTCGCTCTTTTTATTAGTGGAAAATTTCCGTTTTTTTGCTGATTTCCAGATAATTTTTAGATGTCATCACTTTAATGGCTAGTTCAGTGAGCCTAATCGCCTGAAAAAACGAAAACAAATGAATGAGCTAACTGTTTTCGTTGCGGCTAAAAATATTTCAACCAATAAAACACCGCTAATCTGACTAATGGAGTTTTGTGTCTTCTCAGTTCCGTATTCCTGTGCGACCATCCGTTTGTAAAGCAGGATTTAACAATAATAATGAAAATAAATGAATCTGTGAATTTACAAAATATTGTTTAAATTGTTTGTTGTATGGATTCTTAATCCGAAAGTATTAGCTTTCAACGTTACAAATTTCAATTTTCGATTGGATGTAAAAACGAAAATAAATACTTGCAAATTTACTGACTGTTTGTTACGCTATACATACGTATAAACGCTATTCACTCAGTTATACTAAAAACACTTCCTTGGTCTTGAATGCGGGTCTTGAATGCTCATTCATTCCGTATGCCACGCAAATTGAAAAGTACATTTTTGAATACTAATACCGAAAAACGATATTGCTGCATCAGCTTACGTGTAGTTGGTGGATAAACGTAAAAATAAACTTGTTTCAACCGGCATAAAGGAAGAGTGAAATTGACAGCAAACATTCACGATCACGAACTCATAGATTATGGTTACAACATGGACTTACGCACATGCTTGCACTTCCTTTTCACTGTTGCTGTTTTAAATTTCATAAAAATAACGTGAACTTCAGCTTTGCTGTTTTCCTCTCAAGTTTCGTCAATGTTTTATGCCAAAACGGGCAAAACGGCAGAAAAAAACTGAAATTATTGGGAATATTGAATAGAAGATTGTTGCAGTATAATTTTTAACATCCTGAACATTGTCCAGAAACTTTTTGGTAAACTTCAGTAAAGGAAAGACATCAAAATCAGTATAGTATGAGCTAGATAGAGACCCCATGAATAACAACAATATGTAAGAAACATGTTATTTAAAAGCATAAAATAGCACAAACTCGCTTAAAATGACAGCTAAGTGCTGTATAAGCGTGGCAGCTGTTAGCGTGTTTAGCATCATTAGGCGAATACATTTTCTCCGAAGACCCAGCAGTTATTCGGACCCCAAAAACTTTGCACTTATATACTTGTATGCCATGCATTTTTCATGATTTTTTATATATTCCATGATTCGGATAACAGCGGCGTCGCATGTTTTGTTTAGGGTGCCCTAAATTCATTCATCAATGATTTACTTACATTGCACCATAATATAAGCGGCTATCAGTGTTTTGAGCCGATAAAATGCGTGATATTTGTCTCTATCTGCCACCAACGTTTTTTTCCAGTTATATTGTTATTTATCTTCATGGTTGGGATTTGTAAATTGTGAACTCTCCAAAACATAATGCTGGTTTCGTCAAGTAACTGCGCGCCAATCAGCGTGTGCGCGTGAATGACAAAGAAAAAATCGGTCATGGCTTACTCATGTCATCTGCGTTTTACTTTTGCGGAGTACAAATTTCTGAGTATCCGCAAATTCAGCACATAATGCAAATTAGAGAATTACTACCGGACGAAATCGCATTACGTTTCTGTCGATTTTGTTACTTTTAATCGGCTTATGGCAAAAAAAAAACTGTGCTGCCAGCAAAAAAACTTTGGTAAAAACTTAAAAAACACAAATGAACAAGCTGAGAGTTTTCTTTGTCTTGTAGCTGCTTATATTTTCTTAAAGCTTGGAATACAGATGTAAACCCTGCACATATCGCGTTTTTATCTTTTCTTCTATCCAACTGAAAAGAATACGATAATGTGAGCCGCCTTTTACCGCAACCGCAAGTTCAGACAATTTTGTCATGTGCTGTTTTTGCAACAATTTTTGCACCGCGACATTTCCACAAGGCAATCATTCCAGAAGATTCAGAGGGGAATGGCACAGACACTACACGTGCAATATTTTCTTTCAAAAGTTCAAATTTGGTGCACAGCGGCCGCATTTTTCTGCCACGTCCAATCACCGGTTTCACACAGTCCAAAACGCAACCAATCAGCAAACTGCAAACAAATGCGCTTGGGTTTCATGCGTTTCGTCACCGGTCAAGTGGAGTAACTGATGTAGCTGATTGATTTGATTGCTGACTGTAACTTTGTAATAAACCAGAAGAAATTCCGTGTCCAATTGCGCGCAGTTTGAAAACTTCAGAAAGTGCATGCTACATATGTATACAGCCGAATCACACTGTACAAGCTGAAAATTTAAAAAAAGTAAAAAATAAAATTAACAGACGTTTCCTGTGCTGGTTGAATTCAGTAATAAGTTCACTCCTTCACACAGCAACAGCACATGAAACGTAATGTGACAAAACTGTGGAGTATGTTTGTGGAAACGAAACGTGAAATTCATGTTTTCTCACAATTAAAACATCGTGTGTTTCACATTCGTTGACTGCGTGAACGAATTTCAGTGTTGGTTGACCCGTGACCCGAAATGTTTTTTCTTCTTTTTTGTTCTAGTTTTGGTTTGCTTGAAAACGTTCAGTTCAATTGCAGAGCGTTTTTGAAAGTTAAAAACGTTGTTGTTGTTTTTCAATTTTTGAAACTGAATTAGCCGGATGGATTTCTGTCGCTGAAATTTCAGATTCAGGAACCAATAAGCCAAAAAAAAATACAACCATGACCGTTCGCAAGCCGTCCGGTGCACGCACCGTCATCTACACCGCTGCCGGGGCGAGTTTGTTTGCGGTGTTGTTCTGCTCAGTCAGTCTGCTGACGTTGTGGCATAAGGTTGGTTTTTCATCCATTTTTTGCCTGAGAAGTTTTTTGAACTATCTTGAAGTGATCGTACAGTGTTCCTCTCAGAGAAAGAATGAAACAGCGACATTGTTTGTGGATTTCTTTCAAGATACAGCTCCCCAGCGGGCTTGTTGCAGTCATTTTAAGTCATCAAAATCGCAAAATCACAATCAGATTTCAAGCATGTGCTCGGATAAAACTGGATAAAACTGATAAAGCAAAACTGACCCGCCAACTGTACATAGCCCAAAATTGGTTGTTACATACCCACTCAGTGGAAACGAACTGAACATTAGGAAAACGAAAGCTGCGTACAACACAGGTACACACCACGAACCAAGTGGTCAGTACTGGAATCACCGATTTTCGTGATCTAGCCAGCGAAGCTTGGACGGAGATCGGCCAGTTGCAGAACGTCCAGCAGCCGCAGCGCGTCTGGTTCACCAGGAAAACACGCCAATCAAGCCAGGCGTGCTGTGAGTGCACAACTTTTTCTTTATAAAAGACGAAAATTCGAAAAGGTTTTACATCAGTCAACGTTTCCAAAAGCAAAAGTTCATTTTGAAAGCGCTGAATTGACTTGCACTTGTTGTCGTGCTGATTCCGCCAATCAGCGCAAATCAAGTTTTTAAAAAAACGGTTACCTACTTATGATAAACACAATTTTTTTAAAAACTTATAAAAACCCAATTTCCAAAGTCTGCAACGAACGCAACCAATGTCCGGAGGGTAACCCGGGCGAGGACGGCAACCCGGGACTGGACGGTCACCCCGGTGAACTCGGACCGGACGGGCCGCAGGGCGCACCGGGCAACCTACCGCCGGTGCTGATCGACACGGAGAACGACTGTCGCATTTGTCCCGCCGGACTGCCCGGCCCGTCGGGCCCGCTCGGTAGACCGGGAGACCAGGTTGGTGACAAAGTACCATCGTGAAGTTTGAATAAAATGAAAAAAAGATGATTTTTAGTAAGAACAAGTCATAGACTCTCTGCGAATTCCATGTGCTCAGGTAGTAAATAATGCAAAATCTTCAGGGCCACAAAGGTGACCCGGGACGCCCGGGTAGCCCCGGTCCAAAGGGTCCGGACGGTCCGCAGGGCAGTCCCGGTTCGCCGGGCGAGTTCGGACCGGAGGGCGCCCAGGGTGAGCCGGGTCGACCGGGACAACCGGGTACGCTCGGCCGAAAAGGGGAACCCGGACGCGACGGAGACGCCGGTGCAGCGGGCTCGAAGGGCCGGCCCGGTGATCCGGGACGCAACGGACTGCCCGGCAAAGAAGGTCAGTTTCATCAATTTCACCGGTCGTGTCTTGCACTTTGGCACTTTGTTCGCAAATGGTAAAGCGGATCAGCCCCAAAAAAATAAAAATTGGACAAAAAAGTGAACAGTAAAAAGTTCACACATGCATTGCGTACATTTTATATCCAGGGCGCCGCGGCCCGCCCGGCCCGCCGGGCATTCCGGGCGAAAACGGTACGCCAGGTCACATCGGCCAACAAGGCCCGCCGGGCATCCCGGGCGAAAACGCCGGCTACTGCGAGATTTGTCCGCTGCGCTCCGAGTCCGCGGCTGCATCCGGCGGCGGCTTCGAAGGGGTCGGCGAATACAATCCGGACCTGGAGCCGCCGCCGCGGCCGGTCGGTGCCGGTGGCCGCCGGAATTACCCGAACAAGCGGAATCTGCCCGAGGCCGACGATGCGACGACGACGTCAGAGCGCCCGACTGATTCGGAGTGAGTTTTTTTTGGCGTGGAGGCTCTGGTTTCTCATACAGATACGTAGAATGAAACTCGCAAAAGTTTTGTTGACTGCAATTCTACATTATTGCAGCGTCGAGCCGAAGCCGGGCCGTCGACCGGAGCATCTGCGGCAGCCGTCCGAACGTCACAATCGGCCGTTCAGTCCCGAGCGAGCGCGGCACGTTCATCACTCAGGTCCTATACCAAGCCTTTTTAGGTTTCTGTTCATTACTTTCTGAAAAAAACTGTTCAATTCAATCAACATGGATAGCATCATTCAGTTTCAGTTAGTTTGGCAAAATTATTTATTGTATTTCATCCGTACAAAACGACTCAGTATCATTGCAAGTTGCTTCACAGGCGCAAGACGACCGCAAAATCGCGGCGACGGACAGCGGACGCGAACGAGGCAACCAGAGGCGACAACACGCCCGCCCGCAAGGGGATTCGGTTTTCTGGAGTTGCTGCGCGACAGCGCGCCCGGAACGGTTACGAAATAAGACAGAAAGGGTTTCCCGTCCAGAATTCAGGAACACCTATAATTTTTTCATGAATTCAGGGTTTAAGCGCAGGGTTTTGTATAAGTAAACTTCCATTTGCCGCAGATCACGGTGACGTTGTATTTTGAATCAGTTTATTGCTGAATTTTATCAGTTTCAACGCTTGTTGAAGAAAAATGGGCGCATTACTAGTGATTTTTTTATCATCTAATCTTTTTTTTGAGAAATATGACCGCCATCTTGTTGTTTAAAAAGTTCGGCAGTGCAATTGCTCCTTCAAACTCTCATTTTTATAACACTGAATTTAAAAAAAGTCTCTTGATCGGCATGAACGGCATATTGCATAAAGTATGAATCAGCTCAAAGGTAACGTTATATTGGAATCACAACCGGTCTGTTATACAAAAATTGAGATTCTGAAACAAGCACTCGTTTGGAAACATTGAAATCGTAAACGTTGAGCTACAGAAAAATATACGGCGTATTTTACTAAAACCCGGCCATTTTTGGCAGAAGACAGAGCCCGCGAAGCCTTAGATTAAAGAAAAATCAGCAATAATCGGGTTGGTTAGGCGAATCAAGAACCCATTTTGAGGCGAAATATGTCCTTTTTTCTAACTCGATGCCGTTACAGTATTTCTTCATTGTTCGCGGTGTTCGCGGGTTCCGTATTTTGCTAAAAGATGACAGTTTTAAAAAACGTACTCTACGAATATACACGCAAAAGAGTTCATGAAGTTAGTGGTATTAGAAGTTTGCATTGGTTTTTTGAAGCCTGCATAGAAGTTTTCCGTATCAGTTAAAAACATCAACATCTGTGGTACGTAAAAAAGTTTCCGTCCCTGCAATAGACAAAACCACCAACCAAAAAAACAAAGCAGCAAAACTAGCTGTATCACATTTATGAAAAAATAAAAGTACATACATACATGTACATACACTCTGCGAAATAAACACAACCGACGTGTTTCTGGTGAAACAATAATTTTTTACACACAACGCCAACAACACACACACGTGACGTGACCGCAACAACGCCAAAAATGAATTTAACAAAACTAAGAATGAAAAAAACGTTCATCGAAATGAAACAACAAATGAAAAAAAGCTTCACCGTCCACTGAAATGCTTCACCGTGATTCGTACGGTCAGCGACCAGTCGCGGAATCGTTTGCGAATGCCGTCGCACAACATCGGCACACAACAACGGTCGTCATCGGTCAACAGCACAGCGACACACACGAGCGCCAGCAGTGCAGAGCAGCAAACGTCAACCGAGAAGTATCTCAGGTGGCCGAGCGTCGAGCCGCGCGGTTTCAGACGGCCCATCGTGGATTTGTGACGGGCGGCGTACTCGACCCACCAGACGGACGAGTCACGCATGTGCGGCAGCGAGTGTTGCGTCGCAATCATCGCGCTGACCTTCGTGACGCGCAAGCGGTAGCTGCCATAAACAAGTTCTGCGATAAGAGCTTCTAGATGGGTTTTATTTGTTCTGTCTTTCCTGAGATTCGAAACGGAATGCGAGAAAAAACACCGGTTTTTAAAGTGAATGTGCAGTTTATTGTGCACAAAAATGGGTCGGTGAAGATGTAAGTAGCGCGAAACACATTGTTACTGACAATGAAAGGTCAACAAAGTAGTCAATCAACTGAAATTGTATTGTGGATTCATTCTAACGTGTCCGGACTAAAATGACGTCATTTGCTTTAAAAACGCCCGTTTGTCAAAGTACAGGCACTAAAATGTCAATTTGGTGTGACTGATTCGACATTCACTGTTTGTTTACGGGAAGAAATCGGCTAAAACGGAAAGTCTGGTTTGCAGTGAACGGCAAGCGCATGACGTCATTTCAGTTGGAGACGTTTAAAAGAATAGGTCATACTAAAAACTGCATTTAGTTATGTGACTGCGGAACGTTATAAAAAACAACAACATCTAAGAATCACATCCGACGACCCACTAACCTATCATTGCGGAACATCTCGCGCAGCATGTCCGGAAGATGCCGATTGACGTCATGTTTCAGCAGCATGTGACCAACACCACGGCGCTCCAGTCGCGCTGCGTTCGGAAACTGGTCACCGAACATGGGTATTGCTGCGAAACAGAGAGGTCAGGAATTCAAAACTAAAAATCATAGAAACTGTAAAGATAGTCCGCATTTCGTTAGTTTGGGCAAATAGTGACTTGTGTGACCAAAAAAGTCCAACCAATTCCGCCCACCGATCATTGGCACGCTGTGACTCAGTGCCTCGACGATGCTGTTGATGCCGCCGTGCGTGATGAGCACTTTCGTTTTTGGATGCGCTGAATGTGAACGGTTTTTTGTGACAAAACGATTTTAATATCACGATATAATGTGTCATGTTTGTTTTTCTCGGAATGAAACGCGACATACTGAGCAACGCGTGCTGAGGGATCCATTTGAACGTACGAATGTGGCCGCATTGCGTACTGGCGTTACACACGCTCTGGCCGTCCAGGCGCCAGACGAATCGATAGTCGGGAAATCTAAAGACTATGGAGTTTTTGTAATTTTTATGTTGTGACAAGATGCCGGTGTAGAATTTGACATAAAACAGCACATTAGTAGAGCATAAAAACCGTTCCTCAAAAAATGAGGAAGCACGTGGCTCAATACTTGTCTCAACGATTCCCGGACATTTCCCGCGCGGACATTTCCCGCGGACATTTCCCGCGGACATTTCCCTCGCGGAGATTTTCCGCGCGGACTTTTCCCGCGCGGACTTTTCCCGCGCGGACTTTTCCCGCGCGGACATTTCCCTCGCGGACATTTCCCGCGCGGACTTTTCCCGCGCGGACATTTCCCTCGCGGACATTTCCCACGCGGACTTTTCCCGTGCGGACATTTCCCGCGCGGACATTTCCCGCGCGGACATTTCCCGCGCGGACATTTCCCGTGCGGACATTTCCCGCGCGGACGGACATTTCCCGCACCGGACATTTCCCGCGCGGACATTTCCCGCACCGGACATTTCCCGCGCGGACATTTCCCGCACCGGACATTTCCCGCGCGGACATTTCCCGCACCGGACATTTCCCGCGGACATTTCCCGCACCGGACATTTCCCGCGGACATTTCCCGCGGACATTTCCTGCGGACATTTCCCGCATTTTCAGACATTCCCGGATATCTCAATCGATATCTCATTGATTCTTTAAACTTTTCAGCAGACTTTTTATCAATCATTGAAACCACGTGTTGTTGTTGTGCATTGTTATGTGTGCCGACTGATTGCACGTAAAGCCATGAAACTTGAAGCACTTATAAAATTAAGATATACATTTTTTGTTTTCAATGTTTATTGCCAAATTCTACTCTTTTTTAATGATATTTCAGCAGAAGTTACTAAAAAAACAAAAAATCACTAAAATTCAGCATTTTCACTCAGGTTAAACAACATGTGGAGTGGATTTCACGAAGCGGTCCATCATGTAGCGTTGAATTCACTTTGCCACCGTAAGCAACACATGACAATGCATCTGTAACGTTATCAACGTTTGGGGCATGCTGTTCATGTTTATTTGATTTCATGATTTATCGTTTTATGAGTACTTTTTGCCGTTTAAAAGTGTATTTTATAAGTGTTGCTATTTTATAAGTATATTTTATAAGTATATTTTATAACTGACTGAAAAGTAAATAAAGATATCCGGGAATGTCTGAAAATGCGGGAAATCTCCGCGGGAAATGTCCGCGGGAAATGTCCGCGGGAAATGTCCGCGGGAAATGTCCGCGGGAAATGTCCGCGCGGGAAATGTCCGCGCGGGAAATGTCCGGTGCGGGAAATGTCCGGTGCGGGAAATGTCCGGTGCGGGAAATGTCCGCGCGGGAAAAGTCCGCGCGGGAAAAGTCCGCGCGGAAAATGTCCGCGCGGGAAATGTCCGCGCGGGAAAAGTCCGCGCGGGAAAAGTCCGCGCGGAAAATGTCCGCGCGGGAAATGTCCGCGCGGGAAATGTCCGCGCGGGAAAAGTCCGCGCGGGAAATGTCCGCGCGGGAAAAGTCCGCGCGGGAAATGTCCGCGAGGGAAATGTCCGCGCGGGAAATGTCCGCGAGGGAAATGTCCGCGCGGGAAATGTCCGCGCGGGAAAAGTCCGGTGCGGGAAATGTCCGCGCGGGAAAAGTCCGCGCGGGAAATGTCCGTTTGGGAAATGTCCGCGCGGGAAATGTCCGGTTACCGTCTCAACATTTCTCTTCAAAATGTGCAACTGAAAAAGCATTGAAACACGAGTGTCGCACTCTTTGAATGCGTTGATGAAGTTCACTTGAAACTCGGCCGTCATTGTCGCGGACGTTGTCGTCGTTGACATCGACAAGATCACGGTGCCCAATGACGCTGGATCGTCAATGAAATTTCGCAGGTCCTAAAGTGACTTCCATCCGCATCGAATTTCTTCGCTAATGTGAAATGACAAATGCGACAAATGACAAAGTGAAATAATAAATGAAACTAACATCACCGATGCGCTGATTGATGCCATTGCCGGCGAGGTTGAACGTCGTCAACGTCAGCGCGAGTGGCCTTGCGAAATCGTCAAAAAACCGCTGACCATTGACAATGGTGGCCACCGGCTGGCATTTGGTGTCTCTGAAAACAGACAAAGTAGAACTGATAATCCCTGCTGACTCGTGTGCTTAGGAGTTGAGCCCCGTAAGAGGGAGGCCCTTAATGGCGAAAAACCTCGATGAGGGCCAACCTTGGCGCGCACGCTTTTGATTGATTGATTGATTCTATTCGACACATTGCAAGTTTCAGGCTTATGCACAAAATACAAGGACAGTTTTTCTCCAGGTTAACCCTGACACATCGTCTGAAGTTGTACGTGTTTGTTTGTTTGAATAAACCGAGTCAAAAAACTACAAGGTCGTCAGAACTGATAATCTCAAAGCTTGTAAAAAACTAATTTAGATAACATAAAAAACAAGTTTTGTCAAACAAACCTAAGCACTGGCGGGCCTTTCAATTCTCTGAACGAATACGTCAGTAACTCTGCCAGTGGTAACAAAATCATTTTATGGACAATGTCCAGCAAATAGTGCATTGGAACGTTCAGGATGCGTTGTGGGAAAGACATCACTTCAGTGGATGTGCCGTAAGCAGCAGGTACGTAGGAAAATGGCACAGAAACGCCTGAAAAATGATAGGTGTGACAGACAAACAGGTCAATGCTTAACAAAACATTTTAGTCTAGCAACAACAGTTGAAACGTGAACAACATGAACGATATTATGAATTCTTCAACGACAGTGTTTTCCACTGTTCCAGTGAACGCAAACCAAGAAGCGAAGATCGTGTGGCATGCCTGAAGCCGTGTCGAGCATGTAGAACTCGACAAAGTTGCTGACGAGCACGTAAGGCAACTGGAGGTGGTTCAACAACACCCAGGCACACGGGAACGCCACCGGATCCATGATCGCAATAGTGAAGCGTCTTGATTGCAAATCCTCAATGAGTCCGTTATGATCGTCGCTCATCTCAAGGCACGGTTCGATCAGTAGTTTCGCCATGTCCACCCATCGTGCCAGTAAATTGTGGAAATCAGCGTTCAGAATCGTGTTGTCCACGATCAACTTCACCACTTGACTCATCGTGTTCTGATCCATCCATGCCCAGCTGTCGATATATTCCAGCAGCAAGCGTTGTCTGTCTAACCGAAGGCCACGAGTGAAGTCGAGACGTGTGAAATTCGCGGGCGCTGGAATGCTCGAGACCTGAAGATTAATGAGAAAAACTCGAATTGGAAAAACTGAGAATCAACAAAAGGGCCAATAAAATAGACAATCAGTGTCTTTATACTCGCAAAATTTTCGAAGCCTCAAAATTTAGTCTAATACCGTATTACCTCTAATAAACCCCCATGGGGGTTTATTTCTTCAGCGACTTCTGGGGGTGGGGGTTTATTTTGGGGGGGGGGTTTATTTTGGGGGGGGGGGGGGGGTTTATTTGGAAACCATTTTTAGGGGTGGGCAAAATGGCAAAAATACCTTCCATGGCAGGAAGGAAGTCGCAGAAACTTCTACTCTACATAGAAATTTCCTTTTACAACAGCCTTTTGTAATGAAATTACCATTAACTCATTCATTTGGGGCCTTTGGTAGCACAATTTCATCATTTTCACTGCAACCAGCCACTGAATTCACTGTTTATGTGTATGTTTTTCTGGGTATGTGTTTCAAACAGGTTTCCAATAATCCCCCATGGGGGATTATTTTTTGGGGGGGGGGGATTATTTGGAAACTTATCGAGGGGGTGGGGGTTGTGGGGGGGGGGTTAATGTTGGGGGGGGGGGGGGTTAATAGAGGTAATACGGTATCATGCGGATGCGCGAGCGAGCGTCAGCGAGCGGACAGCGCATCACGCATTATATGAGCCGTTATCCTCTCGCGCGCGTTTTTCAAATTTGCTCGCTTCCTCCAGCGAGCATAGTATAAGCCACAAACTTGGTTCTGTGCACACGAAACGAACACCCAAAGTTGTGCTTGGAGCCGCGAAAAAATTTTTATCCGACTACTTTTCATACGCTGTAGACACGAAAAACCTATTCTGAAAACAGTGTTACTTATTTTTCTATCTCTTTTTTTTTCCGGTATGTCATCAACATGTGTTCGCGCTTTCAGTTTTTACCTGCGACACGTTCACAGTCTAGCAAGAATGTTTCCTGGGGTAATTTCATCCGTAGATTTGGAAAAATGGGTTAATTTTTTGCCCCGACCACTTTTTTGGGTAAAAATTTGGGCATTTTTAAAAGTTCGCAGCGTTTTCACCGGGTTTTAAGTGTTCGCCCTTTCAATTTTTAGCTGGGACACTTTCACAGTTGAAGAAAAATGTTTCTTAGGGTAATTTCATCCGTAGATTTGGAAAAATGAGTTAATTTTTTGCCCCGACCCCTTTTTGGGGTAAAAATTGGGCTTTTTTGAAAGTTCGCAGGGTTGTTACCTGGTTTTAAGTGTTCGCCCTTTCAATTTTTAGCTGGGACACTTTCACAGTTGAACAAGAATTTTTCCTCGGGTAAATTCATCCGTAGAATCTGAAAATTTAGTTTATTTTTTGCCCGGGCATTTTTTGGGTCAAAATTGTGCATTTTTTGAAAATTCGTAGCATTTTGACTGGGTATCATTTTTTCAGTCTTACAAATTTTGTCTGAGCTACGAAAAATAGCAGAAATGTTTAGTCCGTAGGAATTCAATACGCTGATTACGGATTTTGGGATAGTTTTCTTACGTGAGCAACTCTAGATGCTGAATCGTGACGATTTCGGGCGAATCGGCCGTGGAAGTTGGCGAAATCGGTCCAGAAACGAAAAACAAGAAAAGGGTGTTTTCCAGGGTAATTCAATGCGCTGATCACGAATTTTGGGTTAGTTTTCTTACGTGAGCAATTCTAGATGCTGAATCGTGACGATTTCGGGCGAATCGGCCGTGGAAGTTGGCGAAATCGGTCCAGAAACGAAAAACAAGAAAAGGGTGTTTTCCAGGGTAATTCAATGCGCTGATCACGAATTTTGGGTTAGTTTTCTTACGTGAGCAACTCTAGATGCTGAATCGTGACGATTTCGGGCGAATCGGCCGTGGAAGTTGGCGAAATCGGTCCAGAAACGAAAAACAAGAAAAGGGTGTTTTCCAGGGTATTTCAATGCGCTTATAACAAAATTTGGGTTAGTTTTCTTACGTGAGCAACTCTAGACGCTGAATCGTGACGATTTCGGGCGAATCGGGCGTGGAAGTTGGCGAAATCGGTCCAGAAACGAAAAACAAGAAAAGGGTGTTTTCCAGGGTAATTCAATGCGCTGATCACGGATTTTGGGTTAGTTTTCTTACGTGAGCAACTCTAGATGCTGAATCGTGACGATTTCGGGCGAATCGGCCGTGGAAGTTGGCGAAATCGGTTCAGAAACGAAAAACAAGAAAAGGGTGTTTTCCAGGGTAATTCAATGCGCTGATCACGGATTTTGGGTTAGTTTTCTTGTATGAGCAACTCTAGATACTGAATCGTGACGATTTATGGTGAATCGGCCGTGGAATTTAGCGAAACCGGTCCAGAAATGAAAAACAAGAAAACGGTGTTTTCCATGGTAATTCATTACGCCGATCACGGCTTTTGGGTCAGTTTTTCTTTTGTGAGCGATTCTAGGTACTGAATCGTGACGATTTTGGGGAATCGGCCGTAGAAATGGCATAGGAGAAATCGGCCTAAAAAACGAAAAATTAAAAACCTGAGTTGTCCGGGGTTTAGAAGAATATGTGACCAACGAATTGTGATTTTGGTTTGACCTTCGGGGCTTATGTAAAAGTCAGAATATTATCTAAAAATGCGTGAGACGCATATAAAAGGAGGAATATGGCCTTGTGTAAGCAGTGAAAGACTTGGCTCGACAACGCTTTTCAAGTCTCTGATGTGGTACACACGGATACTAGTACATAAGGGTCATATTTTTGCGCCGCGTTTGTTTGTTTTTTTTGAAGCACGCCCCCCACCGATTCCGGAAACCCGAAGGTACCAAACTCCGGTGGGATTGGGGAATGGACGGCTCACCATCCCGTGGAACCAATACCCTCGGCATGTGAGGGGGGCAGCCTCTAAGCCCCGCTCTGTCCTGGGGGCACCAGTGATCTTAGCCCGATTTCGGTTTCGGTGGCCTGCGGTCGCTATATCCCCGGAGGGCAGCGAATCCGAAAGTTTCGTTTTCGTTTTCGTTTTGCTGAAAAGCGTAAAACTTTAAAGTTATTTTTTAATTGTCCTCTTCGATTTAATCTAAAATCACGCCATGTGCAAAATTCTGTAAATTCTGTGCAAAGACAGAAAAATCAGAGATTGCAAAACATTGTTGCATGTAGCTTTTTCGTTGTTGTTAACGTACGCACCGCTGTGTACACACCAGCACCAGTGACAAAAAGGAGTTGTCTTCCGTTGATTTTCACCTTTTTTACCGGTGTCAACTTCAACTAGTGTGGCAGGATAAACCGTCTGTCCCGTGAGTCATTGCCTTTGCCACAGGAGACCTTGCGTTCCGCAATGCTTCTGCGATACAATTTGTCCTGGACAAACCAGTGTCAGCGAGCTAAAGTCTGATTGTTATTTTAGTAGTTTTAGTGGTCGCTAAATGCCCGAAATCCGCAAATGTGAAAGTTTCATTTGTCTACAATACAAAGTACGAGGGTTGCCATGTGCAACCGAAATCATAAATAAACGGCGCAAAAATATGACTCTTATGTACTAGTATCCGTGTGTACCACATCAGAGACTTGAAAAGCGTTGTCGAGCCAAGTCTTTCACTGCTTACACAAGGCCATATTCCTCCTTTTATATGCGTCTCACGCATTTTTAGATAATATATTATTGGTCCTTTTTTAAGTCGAGCAAAATCAAGAATTTTTGTTTTGATGTTTGTAAATGTAATCGCTAAATGTAAAAAGACAGATCACCAAAATCGTGATAAACTGACCGATTCTGAAATCGCGTAGCGTAACTCTGTGATACGATGCCCCTTCAGCTGCAGCTCAACGCCAATTCTGTGCATCAGACGGACGTGCGATGGTGAGATCGGTTGGTTGATCAGTAGAACGTTTTCATGAACGTCGAGCTTTTCGCTGAGTTGCCTCAGTGTAGCTGGCGACATTGATTCAGGGTGCATATTCAGTGCGGCGGCAAAGAACGTAGTCAGCTGCGACGAAAACAAGCAGACCAATACCATTGGCAACAGAATAAAGCGAATCGGTTGACGACGACGTCGACAGGAACCCGACAGTCGATACGAGTGCTCGAGTTCAATGTTGTTGGCGACATTAATCATTATTACTTTGTACGTCGGTCGAGCTCGATAAGTGATCGTTTCGTTCGCCATTGCAATCAAACTCGTTCAACTGTGATAGAGCAGTCGGTCGGTGGGATGAATGAAAACGGAAACGCCTTTGCGTACTATTCATGCAGACAAACATTGACAATTGTCTCATGTCATCAGGTTCAGGCGAACTCAACACGCCACACATATTTTGTTCGACCAGCTGGCTATCATACTATCATCAATTTTTGCCAGCTTTTAAAGCAAACAAAACGCACTGTATGCGCATAAAAAGTGAGTAAACTAAATATGGAGCAGAGAGAAACGACACACACACACACACACACACATGGTGTAAATAGTTTTGCGAAGAAGATAAGCGGCGTTTTCTTCGCAATGTTATGAGTCAGTTTGCAAGCTGTTAGCGTAAAAAACAGAAGGCGTTTATATGAAGAGTTTAGTTCAGATTGGACAATATCACGTGTTTTGCACAATATGGCTTATGAACCGAGCACGTTTCAGGCTCAACATAAAAGTATTATCTTTCATTTTGGTCCCGGTTCTCTATGCCTTTGCACACAGGGATAGGAAAAACGTTTCAAGAATCCGCGGGAATTCAAAATTGGGTTACGGTAGCTGACGAAAGAAGTCGGATGACGTGATGCGTCTGGTTTGGTGTCTGGCTTTTCCCCAACGCGTGAAACTTTTGTGCACGCGGTCTTCCTGTAACGATAATAATATCGACTTCATTTAGGCGTGCGTTCGATTGCGGCCCATTAGATAGCGGCCGAAGCATTGCGGCCGAAGCATTGCGGCCTGAAGGATTGCGGCCTGAAGGATTGCGGCCTAGGACGATTGCGGCCTGAAGGATTGCGGCCTGGACGATTGCGGCCTGAAGGATTGCAGCCTAGGACGATTGCGGCCTGAAGGATTGCGGCCTGGACGATTGCGGCCTGAAGGATTGCGGCCCGGGACGATTGCGGCCTGGGACGATTCCGGCCCACGAAATTTTAAAGCGTTGTCATTGTCTTTGTCGCACGCAACTGGTTATGTTATTCTCGCACACGAGTTTTCAATTCTTTTTCCAAAAAAGTTGTTTTTTGTTTATTGATTAGTAATTAAGTTTTTCTTAGAACCCCAAATCGAAATCTTCCATGCTCAACTTTCCTTGTCGCCGAGCAGAGCTATATTTCATCTGAGCCTTTTTTGTTTAATTTGTTATTGAAGTTTTAAACTAGTAATTAATTATTTAAAATTAAACCAACAAAAAATTCCCATTAAAAATTAAAACTGTATGTAATGTCCTACTTTAGCCTTCGTGTCTGCGCTCTCACACAAAAGCCGGGTTTACGGTGAGCTGCTTCTGACAGAGCGCTTGACTTCCAATGCTCATCTACTTTTTTCCTAGATGCTCAACACTTTTCTTATAACTTTGTTCAGCTATTTTTCTTTGATTTGTTCTTGTACATTATAAAAGTGCTGTGTTTTATGAGTTCAGCATGTGCCGTTCGTGCCATTTTGTTCCTTCTTATTTTTACTGTCTTTCGTCGTCGTTTTAATAAAAGTAAAGTCGTTTTAATAAAAGTCGTCGTCGTTTTAATTGAGTAAAAGTAAAAGTAAAGTAAAACCCCAACGTCGTCCACCGGTCATCACACACAGCAGCTCGGATCGGTTGGCAGTCCAGTGAGCCATTCACACACACCTAAGCAGAACACTTCATGTACTTTCTTATGAAAATATCTAGATATCTGAAAATCTTCTTTTGTCTCGAGTCCTCAGGCAAAGACCCCACCTAGGGTTGTTGAAAAAAACAAAAATCGTCATTTTTTTAATTGAAAGAAATTCAGAAATTAAAGCTGTGTTAAATCAACCAGGGAGTTCGAAGAATACATTTGATGTGCAATCGCCTCCCGAATGACTCCCGAAAACTTTCCAGATTTTGCTTGGGTGACCTCATTTACCCCTTTTCCAAACCGTTACCATGCCTCTTCTTGTGTTTTGACCCCCAAAACGTCACTAAATGTCCCCAGCTCAAATGAAAACACACATACCGGTTGAAATTCGATCAATTCTGATGATGGCGCGACGACAGGACACGAAACAGCAATTAGACAACGTGGCGCTTGCAAACGGAGCAGCTCGGACGCTCAGAAATCAAATTGCAAGGCGAATTGTCACCTTATCTGCATCGGAAATGGTGAGCCAAGCTGTGGAACGCTCAAAAACTTCATCGCCGAAGTTGTCGAAGCCTAAAATCAGTCGGTAAAACGGTCCAAAATCGACTACTGACGGGTTTACGAGGTAATATCAAAGAAAATTTTTGTGGAACTTTCAAAAAAATTGTGCCAAAATTAAGGTTTTCAGAGCATATTAGAGGAAAAATTTTCAATTTTTTTTAATCGGCATTTTTTAATCACGTAACTTTCAATTCGATTTTTGTTTAACAACCTCAACCCCACCCCCAGCATTTGTTTCAAATCAAACCTTCAGAATCTTGGATTTTCAAACATAGGGATTCGGACAACAAACAACAACAATTCAATTCAATTCAATTTCAATTCAATTTTTATTCAATTCAATTTATTTTATTGCTAACAATTTTAGCGCAAATATTGGCGCAAATATCAACGATCGATTCGACGCAAACGCAGCAGACACGACGACGACGATGGCTTAAACCATTGTTGTTCCAGAGCAGGGGAGTTGGGGGGATATAGATGGCTGGAGCAAATTTTCTAGATAGATAGAAATTGACCTGGAAAGGTGACAAAGCATGAAAACTTTGTGGGCCGCAATCGTCCCAGGCCGCAATCGTCCCGGGCCGCAATCGTCCCGGGCCGCAATCGTCCCGGGCCGCAATCGTCCCAGGCCGCAATCGTCCCAGGCCGCTATCGTCCAGGCCGCTATCGTCCAGGCCGCTATTGTCCAGGCCGCTATGCTTCGGCCGCAATCGTCCAGGCCGCAATCCTTCAGGCCGCTACGCTTCGGCCGCTATCGTTCAGGCCGCAATCTCTTGGGCCGCAAAAGTACATTTGCCCTTCATTTATGTTATTGAATCAAACAATTTGTCGCAACCAAATTAGCTTGATGGATATTTGTTGCTCTTTCAATTCAGTTTTTAACCACACAAAAACAATTTGAAGTGGCCATTAAAACAAACCATCAAAGCCAATTAAAGTCTTATAAATAGCAGATTGTTACACAAATACCGTATTACCCCCAATAAACCCCCATGGGGGATTAATACGTCAGCGACTTTTAGGGGTGGGGGTTTATTGGTGGGGGGGGGGGATTATTGGTGGGGGGGGTTTATTTTACAAAAAATTCTAGGGGTGGGGGTTTGTTGAAAAATGGCAAAAATACATTGCATGGCAGGCAAAAAAGTCGCAGAAACTTCTACTCTACATAGAAATTTCCTTTTATAACAGCCTTTTGTAATGAAATTACTATTAACTCACCCATTTGGGGCCTTTGGTAGCACAATTTCATCATTTTCACTGCAACCAGCCACTGAATTCGCTGGGTATGTGTTTCAAACAGGTCTCCAATAATCCCCCATGGGGGATTATTTGTGGGGGGGGGGGATTATTTGGAAACTGGTCGGGGGTGGGGTTTTATTGGTGGGGGGGGGGGGGGATTAATGGTGGGGGGGGGGGGGTTTAATGGGGGTAATACGGTACCTCTGGCTTTTTTTGTTTATTAAAAAAGAATGACTATGTGGCGCATTGAGAAACGAACGCTCCAGTTTCTGCGTTGCTACGCGCTGCTTTAGGTATGGATTTCAGTCAACAGCTTGCCTTGCCTTTAGAATCGACACACACTGCAAGCTAACTTATTTACACAGCCATTTTGCATACTGGGGTATATGATGATGCCAAACACATGTTGCATTGTGCAGAACACCAGGTTTTTTTGTCATAACGTTGAGGCCTAGTTTGGCCTGTTTCCAGAACAGTTTCTGAATTCTTCTGATTATGTTTCGGATTTCTTCTGAACAGTTTCTACAAACGGGAAAGAATGCAATGTTTGAAACGCAAACTGTCGTGTTCTCTTGGGTATCTCAGTTTCATTCATAACTTCTAGTTTTAGTAAACATTCAGCAAGAAGTGCTTTTTCTGAAACAATAACATTTTTACCATCGAATCAACCGACACGAGAAAGTGTAAGAAAACGCAAAGTGATCGACAAACAATAAAGTCGGCAATATGTGCACAAGAACACTGAAAAGAAAAACGAAAACCTTCAAGTAATTGAAGTAATTGTTGTGTTTACGTCAAAGCCGAATCACATAAACTCAAGCAGCAGTCGATCGACGATGATGGAGCCCGTCTTGCGCAGCGTCCATCAGCTCATCCTGAACGGCCTTCTGCACCGTCTCTTCCACAATTTCATCCACCTTGTAGACTTTCTTCACCGGCTTCTCGACAAACCAAATGAAAATCATCAGACCAACACAGATCAAAGCCATGCCGGTCACCAAAATGAACATGAACCCCGGAAACCAATCAATGGTCGCCATGAAGATGTACTGCAGAACGTAGTTCTGGGCGAATACAGCCAGGTACAGCGTGACACCAAAAGCGATGAGACAGCGGCCAACCTAGAAATACTGGAAGATTCTGAAAAAAAGTTTCAGCTTTATATAAATGAACAATTGTGAATGTATTTCATTTACCCAATATTCATTAGATATACATTGTAACAGGCTTAAATAATGACTTTTTGCTTTTTTTCTCATGAAATATGATTGTTTCATTCTGCAAAAAAACCATTTCATTTTTTTGTTACCTCTTCAGGATCAACAAACGTTGTCATCAACGAAGCGAGACACGGATTCATGATGTTAACAGGTGCACTGATCCAGTTTGATAGATACATGAAGAAATTACTCGGATATGCAATTGGTATCTGACAGATGGCAAACAGGAAAAAGATGACTGCCAGCAACATCGAGTCACTCATTCTAAGAATCTTCTTGAAGAAGATTATGCCGAGGAACTGGCCTAAGGTCCCTAAAATAAAGTATTTTGATTTTTCCGTTATCATCTTTTTTAAGGATACAGAGACAAGTACAAAACGCCAAGCAGTTTGCTTACCAATGATCAGATAATTCGACTATAATAAGAAAAAAAGTAACCATCTCGTGTCCGTGTGCTTACAGAGCGAGTGAGCATGTTGTTCAGATGGGCGAGAAGTACGCGAGGATAATGTGGTATTTCATTCGCTTCCGCTCCGCAGAAATGCAGCGCTTCGCAAGTGGTCTCCGGGTCTTGCTGGAGCAGTTGAAATTGGTGTTTTTTTGCTCGTATCGTTCGGTTCAAAAACCTCAAAGGTTGGTCAAAAAATTGACGAGTTGAAATTTTTTTTCGCGCTTACTAAATACGGTTCGAGACGATGAATGATCACGTCAATATTGTCGACCATCGTTTTGCACTGCAATCAATATCATAATTTGATCATGATCATTGGCTAAAGCGTTATATTGCAGCCAATCAGCTTGATTTTTGAATATTTTTTGACATATCATGAATAGAAACTAACTTCTTGCACTTCGTCTCCCGCGAGGTAATCGCAGAGCAGTTTGAGCATCGTTTTCATTTCTTCCTAAACACAATGCATTCTATCAAGCGATAAAGATGAGCAATAATAATCGACTTGGGTGGATCCCGATTTCATAGATTTTGGCTTACCTACTCACGGTGTCTTTACGCTTTTCTGATTATGCCGTGCACTGCAGAGTAAAACTGCACTGCACTGAACTGCACTGAGCTTCATTTAGTGGATTGATTCAACTCACCAGTTTCTCCGCATCCTGCAGCAGCCCGTCGATCTCCGTGACGACGCTCTTGCATTTGTCGCACATGTCCGAGTTTGTGATTCGCTCCGTCAGCGGACGCAACTGACCCTACAGGAAGATATGATAAAAATGATAAAGATAAAAAAGATGTTTCTTCTCGATTTCTCAAAGTCCCCACGGTGTAAGGTGTCTGACTGATATCGTGCTTGTCCCGGTGTTTCTTTTTTGTTCGTGATGAGACGTAAAGCTGAAATCACTGTCACAGGGTGGCCAGAAGCTATTCCGGCAGACTTTGCAAGTTTCAACTGTTCACCGTTTCCAGTGTTGAATTTCGGTGAAAAAAACGAGAAAAAAACGTTACATTCGGTCCTCGCACGAGAATCATGTCGAGAACATTGTCGTCCACGTCCTCCTCATGAACACGGTCCTTTGGTGTTTTGTTGCTTTTGCTCGGATGTGCACACGAAAGTGCGACAACTGTAAAAAAAGAGCAGATAGAAAAACGAACACAAACAAGTTCTGTATACTCAGGGTTGGATTAATGAAAAAACCGCGGCAACTAACCGACGGCTAACACAAGTAATGACTTCATTTTCTCTGATTTCGAACGATATTGATTGTTGAGTTCAAAACTGTCGAGATGTGTTTTTTTTAAAGGACCCAAGCGGATGTTGTTTTGATGGTGCTTGCGTCAAGATCAGTTCGCTGTGATTTTTACTGATAAGCGTGCTTTTTGTTGCTCGTTTCTATTGAACAGTGTGTTGTATTTTGCTGAAGAGCACATTTAACGGCATTGCAAGCGAACAGATAAGCTCTTGTGAATGTTTGTGCATTGTGTTTTTTTGGAAAAGCTGCAAAAACAAGTGTGACTGGTAACTTTTGCTTATGAGCAGGCAGAATTTCTTGTTAGTCAGCAAGTGCTGTTCTAGTAACTTTTAGCACAATGTTGTGGCAAAATACAGATTTTTTAGCAACACAATCTCATGTTACTTGAAGTACTTAAAGCATATTTCTTGAAACGTGTCATCGTTTTTGCAGAATCCAGAGGCCGCAATAGAAAAAAATCTGTGATCAGGTTAGAAAGATAAACAAGACATATTTAGCCACAGACGATGTTTCTGAAACCAAATCCGATCCCCCGCCATTCTTTTTCAATTCAAAATCTCGTATGCTCCGAGTTCTGCTAAAAAGAAATCTGACAGGTTTGCACAAACATACAGTATTGTTCGCGTCACTCTTCTCGATAGTTACATTGAAACGTGAGCAGGTGGTTTTTTGCATCACAGAGAGTGTTTGTGGAATACAGCATGTTTCATTCAGCGAAAGTAGTGGTGATCGAGAAAATCAAAAAACAGGGAATGAACCGAAAAACTAGAACGCAAAAATAACTATCACCATTTTTTTAGATTCTGCGACTCAATGCATGTGCAGACGTATGTAGAAAGGAAATCAGTGTCAATGTTTCTGTGGCAATTCCAAGCAGCCCAAGCGACCCGGCCCTACAATAAGATCACTTAGCGACTCGGATCACTTTGCCAATAAAAATGCCAATGAAGCTGTTCACCTATCCGTGCGCGCGCATTGAGTTGCGGAACCTATATAAAAAAGATAACCAATACTCTACTGACAGACACTTCATAATATCATAAAACGAGTATCCGTGCACTGCACAGCGCCGTGATCACAATCGTCGTCAACCGTGTACCGGCAGTCTGGAGTAACGTGGCCGGTTGCAAGCTCGACTGCAGCGGAATGTTGCTGTTGTGCGCTCGGCGCAGTTTCGTGCCGCTCGGCATCGGATCGAACGTCAGGATGCTCTTGATGCGCGCGAGGTCGCCGCTGTCGTCGGCGCAGTCCACGGCGATCACGGCGCACATCAGCGAGTGCACGTCGATCAGGTGGGGGCGATGCATGCGGAGGCCACGTTGGAATGCTGCGAGAAACATGCGGTGATGAATGAAATTGGTTCAGCTTGGTACAGGCCACAGTCGAACTCTGAATCATAGGCACTCAGCTGATTGGTTGGTGATGCATGTGATGCATGCTTTCGCAGCAACACACACGCCGCCCCCCATAGTAACGCCTGCACAGAAAACTGGAATCACGTGCATCACCAACGCAATCAGCTGATTGATTGCCTATAAATTGGAGTTCGACTGTGCATCATTTCTTGATACGACTACTTTTTTGTTCCTGTGTTGTTTGGGAGACAAGCGTTTCACACTGATGCCCGTGACGTGAATAAACTTTACTGAGTGGCAGGAAACAAATCGAACGTTTCTTCCGATGAATGAAACAAACCGGGTCCAATGGCCAACAAGACGCCGAGCATGTCCGGGTACTCGTGGTTGTAGCCGCTGGTCGCCTTCACGGAGTCGGCGTCGGACGGCACTGGCAGTTGTTTCGTCAGTTTCTTCTGCAAGTGACCACGGATATCAATGAGTTTTTTCTCTGTTCAGTTCAGTGCAACTCCAAGCGCTCGCGTTTGAATGATAAGAATGATAAGATTCACAACAGCGCGAAATGAACACGGAAAGTGCGGGAATTGGGAAATGATGGTGCGTGCTTCCGTCGGAAGACGAGCTCCTTGGTATATCCCAGCAGGTGTACACACACTCCCTGGCATCCGTCTCACAGCGGGCGCTAAACACGTACCTCTCTGCTAGCAAACAGGTACCGCTCATCACGTAGCTCGCAAAAAAAGCAGAAAGATACAAGCCTTGTAGACTGCCATGGAGCTGTCGGACGCAAAGCCGCAAGCTGATTATGAGTCAAGCCAGACGCATCAACTGACCGTTCGAATGAAGTTGCCGAGTTCGGCGACCAGCACGAATCGTGAGATCTCGCGCGACTCCGTGTAATGGAACGACGGCGGCACCTCCGAGATGCGCGGGTGCGTTCGGTACAGCTGCAGGCCCGGTATAGGGTTGCTCATACTGAGCTCCTCGATCATCTGAGAGCCACCATTTGCTATTTACAGTCTAACTCATCAACAAATCCAACTAACTGATTGGTTCATGCATGCATGCTGTGCATGAATTGCTGTGGAGGCGGAGTTTGGTTTGCACAAAGTGAGCACCAATCAATCAGCTATGACCTGCTTTTTTAAACGTGTCCCATTGAAATGACGTCATGTGCCGCCAAACATGCGTTTGCCGTTCACAGCAAACCAGACTTTTTGTTTAGACGGTTTCTTCCCGCAAACAAATGGTGAATGTCGAATCGGTCACACCAAACTGACATTTTAGTGCCTGTACTTTGACAAACGTGCGTTTTTAAAGCAAATGACGTCATTTTAGTCCAGACACGTTTGAACAAATCCACAATAGTTGGATATGTTATTGAGTTTGATTGTATATCTGAACGTTTTTATGCGCCGCAGGATATGTTGTAGCACAGTTGAGTTGAGTTGTGCCTTTTGGTTTGGCATGGTAGTTACGCCTATCTCGCGTCCAAACACCAATTGCAGCTTCGAAAGTTCAACGATTAAACGAACACAACAACGCAAACACTAGAAAAAAACCACCGATTCCAATTATTTCCCATACCTTCGCCGTCGTCTGATCAAGCGGATACAGCTGCTTGAGCGCGCCATAGCCGACGGTCATGTTGAACATGTCCATGTCGATGAAGTCCTCCATGAATCGCTGGTCGGCCGGTCGTACATCGTACATGCCGTGACCGGACAGCACGACAATGTTCACGTCCGGTTGCGTCAGTCGTGCGGCTAGTAGCGTCTGCAGGAATGCGTCCAGACGTCGGACGGCCCTTTGAACGCCCTTGGTCGGCGTGTTCGGCGCTCGCGCAAGCTCGTCGCTGAGACCGTACCGCTCGGCGGCACGTCGCAACGCGCCGTAGTAGATCATCGTTAGGTCGCGTTGCTTCACGGCGTTCAGCATGCGCGCGACGTTGGCGTCGTTGAACTCCTCCTCCGCCTCTTTGTCGTCGTCGTCGAGATTGTAATAAGCACGATGGTGATCGTCGGGCGACGGACGCAGATCGGCCAAGGGCGGCACGCACTCGCTGAGACGGCGGATGAACTGGATCTCGCACAGAATCGGCCAGTAGAACGCCGCCACGGAGGCGCCCTGTTTTAGGGCGGCGTTGAAGATTGTCTGATGCCGTGTCCACCATTCTGGTCGGCTGTCGGAGCTCTGACGACCGCCGAGAAAGTACGAGCCGTGTGCGGACGAGTAGAAATAGTCGGAGACAATGCCGTGCTCGCGTGGATAGCGACCTGAATATGTGCAGTTTGAAAAAAAAATAAATGAAATAAAAGAGTCATAACGTGAAGAGCAGCGTGATAAAGTTCAGTATAGTAATCCAAATTGTGGAACAAAAACCACCGCAAGCAAATAGTCACCCTAGTGGTAGCGCGTTAGACTCTTGTCTCTGTGCGTTCGGGGATCGAGTCCCGCCGACGGGTGTGTATAAGCCCTTTTAATGACAGAGACAAACTCCATGGGCGCCGGGCGTTCTGTAAGCTTTTCTGGATTATCCCTGGCTAAAGAACATCATCTAAAATCCCACCAACAACAACCGCAAATGAGCAGACCGGTCATCAAGGTCCACTGCGACGGGAGCGGCTGCGTGGGGAAGACCCCGTACAGGGTGTCCGACCAGACGCCGTGCTTCTGGAAGACCTTGAACGCGCGATGCCGCTCGAATTTGTACAGATAGGCGCCCGGGAGACTGTCGACGTAGACGAGCACCAGTTTCTCGGCGGTCGCACAGGTCGCCAGGCTCAGCAGCAGCAGTGGGATGAGGAGAAACAGCGCTGGCGGTGGCAGCAGTTTACACTCGGAACGAATTATGCCAGCGACGGACGGAGAATGTTGTAGGCTGTTGTTGTCGTGCTGCTTATGTCGCACTGAATGAGCCGATGATGTTGGTGAAGGCATACTTGTTTCTCTCGGCGCAACCGATGCGTTATTGTTGTTGTTGTTGTTGTTGCAGTTGTAAACGACAGAAATATGCTGTTGGATGATAATGGATCACCCCGCGATACTGTTGCGTGTGATTAATGGGTGGCGGTCGCACTTTCGGTTTTGATCTCCGTGTGAAACGTTACGTCAGAAACACCATATCATTCGACCATGTTGGTAAAGACACGGCGCAACTTGTCAGGACGATATTGCACTTTCTGTTTTTTTTTGCTTTGCTGCAAGTGAAAATTCACGCAACGATGAATCAATCCGCTGTTGCTGTGTGTGTGCTCTTCTTACACAAAGGAGCTCGCAAGAGAAGAGTATTAAAAAGTGCAGACAAACAAGTTATATGAAAAATGATCCCACTTAACGAAAATCAGTTTCGCAAGAGTGGATGGGATGTCAATAGTGCCGTTGCCTGCGCGCGAAAACTTTCAGCCAAATCGAAGTCATCAGGTTGTAGTTTTATAAATTCGTTTCACTCGCCGTGTGATGGAAAAATGAACCGACTCTGACCAAAAAAAGATATCCCCATTTCAAAATCTGTCATTTCTCACCTTATATAACTCACAATAAAACATAACAATTGTGCGCGGCTGTTGTTGCCATTTACACATACGCACATTGTTGCGGTGTATATGTTTTATTTAAGTGTGCTTTTGTTTGAAAGTAAATTTCTGGGAGAAAGTCATCGAGTTATGCAATTTATAACGATGACTTTCCAGAGAACTGTATTACTGGCGTGCATTTCAACCTGCATTGATGATTAGAGCGATAGTACTGACAGCCCAATCAGGAGACAGAAACAAGAGATTGAAAAACGCTTCGCGGTTCGACTCGATTTGCGCTTATTAATCATGTGGACTTTATTTTGCGCCAATTCATAACCGAAAACAATAATGGCGGTTGGTTTGGCGGCACAATGTGAATCTGTCATGAAATTGGCCCGTTTGACAAATCGCTGTTGCTTATTAGTAGATTTGCAGCATGCGTTATTCGCATGCCTTGTATGACGGGTATATCGGCCGTTGGACAATGGCGGTTGACAAACTGCCTGGCGTGCTAGACGTAGTGGCGGCTGACATGGGATTCATTCATTTCAGAATGAAGTGGTTTGAAAGATATAAAGTTTTTGGTTGCGGCTTTTTCAAACAGATCGTTGACATGACGCAACAAAAACTGGTTAAATCCGTGTGCATCAGTGTGCTAAAACCAGATGAAGCTCCACTACAGCGGTAAGTGCAGAGTTCAGAATGACGAAACATCAAAAAAGAAAAAAAAACACAATGTCACAATTTCAGTTTCAGTTCGGTAGGAATGAGAGGGCCGCGCGTCAATCCTCGGTTTCAGACGCTCGTTTTTCCGTATGTACTTTCTGTTAGAGTTGTCGCTATGTACACACACTGTACATTCAGCATTGAAGGAGGCTGGCGTTGTTTCGTGCGATGTTCATTTTTTCGACCGCTGATCTCATCACACGCGACGGAACTCACACAATAAGTGTCACATTTGAAATGTAAGTGGTCTTGCAATATGACAGGCTCAATCTATTGGACACAAAAAACCTACGACGGCCACCCTGGGTGTACATAGCTGAGGCCTAACAATGTACGCTTCACATAAGAATCGCAGTAGTTCTTTGGGATGTGGTCTTTTTTCATTTGTCCATATCTTTCTGTAAGCAATTTTGGATGAGCTCATGGAGTGGTCGGTTGTAGATGACGGATGTGCTGTATTCTATATGTAAAGAGAAATTGAGGATAAAGAAGCTGCAAGGGTCACGCTGAATCTGAATCTGGAACTTTGGCCTGGAGTTGTCTTTTGATCGTTAACCCTGCGGCGTAGGGCGCCGATGCTTTTTGAAGCATGAAACTCAAATCAGACGCAGAGGCGTTAGTTTTTCGGCAGAGATAAACTACACACATTAGAGATTGCATGAAAGGAAGCTGGATCGCACCTTTTTGAGCGTGAATGATTCACTTTCAGATTAGACCACCGTTTTCTTGGTTGTACATACATACATACATACACATGTACACTGCTTGTTTATTCTAGTTGTGAAAAAACCGTAACCCTAAATGAAATTCATTTAGACGTACAACCATCAAAGGGAATTCCAAAAATGTACTGGAACGATAAATATTTAGGCAAATAGACTGTGTTCGTTAAACATGTCACGTACAATGCACATTCTGTATATATGATGTCCACATACTAAATACTTTTTTAATTTACCGGTGCATTAAGCGTAAAAAATGTCATTCATAAGCGACAAATGGTCGGTCATAACAGGATGAGGATATTAAAAAACTGATATCAAATACGAGATGCGCTCACGGTCGTAAAAGTATGCGTGTCGCGGTGCAAAGCCAGCTCGTGTTCGGCGGTAGAGGAAATAAATAACAAATACAACGGTTATAATTTGTTTTTGACTCGTTATATGCTGCAGCACAGCACAAAGCAAGGTTGAACTTATATGTACATATGTGCGCGAGTGGCACGGACGGGGGAGCGCCAAGAGCTTTTTTATGAGCTCGAGGGACATTACTAGAGCGGGGCAGCAGCTCTTCGCCTGTCGTTCATGTTGTGGCGTAATAACACGCTCGCCCTAAACAAAACAAAAAAACTAATGAATTCCAGAGTTCGTATAAACTTGTTTGTTCGCGAGAAAGTTTTTTACTTATTGTGTTTTTCTGTCCGCTGGCACTAAGTAGCATGTACACGGAGTTGCGCGAAGATTTGTACTCACGAGTGTCCAGCTGAGCACGTACCATATAATCTCGGGTGCACTTCGCTTTCAAAGTGCTTGGTTTATTCTGATACTTTTGTATATGTGCTGCAGCCGACACTACATGCGGAAAAGCAGCGATCTGATGTGTTAATCGCTAATGATAACTGGTGCTTTTCAAAACTACACCAGCATGCACATATACTCCACGCCCCACTTGGCTTGTACATCTATGTAAACGTCAGCGTTTACCCAGTGAGCGGCACATACGCTGCGGAGTGCGTCATTGTAACACGCCTAATTGAGCGTGTCATACTATTTACAGAGAGCGAACAAAAATACAGAGGATGTGAAATTGTGTTTATTCCATCGGCGCTAAAGCGACCGTAAAACGCGAGCGGTTTCCGCCTTTTGTACACCTTGGAGAGACATTCCAGATAAACGCTTATGTATTCGCTCATTGGTTGTGGTGCTGACCATTGTGCAGTCGATGCAACGAGTTTGAAAGTTTTTTTTTGAAAAATTCGGACTTGTGATTTGGTGACTCCAGCAGACAATAAATAGGCATGGTGTACATATATGTACGTACAATCAGAACAAGCCGGCGGAATGATCAATTTTCAGATACATTGCCACGGCTAGTACAAATTCCTGAAGCAGTGATTGGTTGTCGTTAAATGAAAGCCCCGTTGGGTTACAAGCATAATAATGCAATGAATAACCGGGTTCCTTAAATTGAGTGAAATACCAAGTGTTGGGGTTCTTTCAGCCAATCAGTGTGGTTGGCAGAGCCACAAAGGAAACGCGTCGAAAAAACTCGAACCAACCAACCAACAAAAATGCGCGCCACCAACTCGAAAAAGCTTGTTTTTAAGAAACAGAACGAAAACCAGTTGCTTTTTGAGTGTGGTCTCTGGTGGCTTGTTCTGAAAAGTCGCTTTTGTGTCACAACCAAATGGAACTGTAGTCTACTATGTATATGGAGTAAGAAATAAGCTGAAATTAACATGAATTAAACCGCGGAACAACGATCGTATGTATTTTGATATGTTGGCCTATTAAAATTTCTATAAGTCACAATGGTATGTACGTATGTATAAAAACTCGATTAGAAGTTAGATTGAGCCATGAACCATGAGCTATTTCTTGACGTACAAGTCCGGGAAACCACCCTTCAGATCATAAGTAAGAAGTCGAAGTGTTTTATAAATAAGAATAGTGAGTGGGCGGAAATGCATTTGCGTGTCAATGGCAATGGCACCTTGGAAGCGCTGTTGTTAAAATTTACTGCATCTCGCTAACTCTCTCGAAGTGTGGTCAATTTTTGTAAAGGTCTGTGGCCACTGATATTATTTTTATCAATGGTTTTTTCCGAAAATGGAAATTCGCGTTTTTTTTGCGTGTGAAAATACGGATAAACGTGTGAGTTCATGAATGAGACGTTGTTGTAAGCCCTCTGAATGTCCACCATTTCACAAAAGAAACGTGCAAAGCCGCCGTGTATCGTGCAGAAACCCTTTGTAACAAATCAGCCTTATGAGTTTGAAGTCCTCAAATGTGGTCTTCCGACTACGAAACTGGCGAAACCATGTCATAGTGACCAGTTGTACAGCGCTATGCCACACAAAAATTGAGGCTGTGTTTGCGACTTTTTCGCCTTGTTTCACAACTGTGAAGCTAATATGTATGTTCAATTACATAATGGCATGGAGTGCTATTGACATGCCACACAGACACAAGAAGCAACAGCTCGCATAGAGTACACAAAACTGATGCATGCATGCACTTTGTGAAAGTAATCAAAATTGAATGAATACTGTTAGGGTTATGGTACATAATCATCAGCCAGAAAATGTGTGTGTCGAAGAGAAGCAGCAAAGAGCTTTCCTTGTGTACAAATGTCAACTGAAGCAACTTTTCATGCGGCTTTCTTTCTCGGCAGTTGGCACTTCAAATAATGGTTGTATGAAAGCCGATACAATGTGTACATTGTGCACGTTGGACACATGGGGACGAAAGCGGCTGCTCCTGTGCGACAGTGCAAATATGTGTCAGAAAAACATGGGTCCATCTTATATGGCAAAAACATTGTTATATACCCGGTTCTCAGACGAGATCACAATGTTTCGGCTTTTTGAAAGCTCATACAAGCGCGTTTCATACACAATTTTTAGATAGATAACAAGATATTATTGAGCACTTTCAAATGGACGAACGTTTTTTTGCACATACATTACTCCCTCTGAACTGTATCAGATGGGTCTATTGTGTCTGTGACATAAGTTCGTGGTGTCGGAGACGCTAGAAACGGCAGCATGTCACGAAGTAGCGGCGATATTAGATGTTTGAAGAAAGTTTTGCATACATATAGCTTAGAGCAAACATTCGGTCCAGAGAAAGGCACAGATAAGCCGCACACCATACACTGCAGTTCATCTGTTATGCGAAAATTGATTACAATATGAACGGGAACTGACGGACTTTTGGCTGTCGCATCATTAGAGTTGGTGTCATGCAAGTTTTAGTTTTTTGGGAGTTTGAAGATCAGCTTAAGATTGGTTTCTTTCTGGTTCTATACCAAAAAAACACTAATGAAATGAACAAAATACTGCAAAGTCGCCCACATGCCGCAAAATGCCAGCAAATGTATCCTTGGCTAAGTTTTTGCATTTCGCATAGGTTCCATTCGAATGGCTTTGGCTGTCCAATCGCTAGATTAGATCAATCAATTAACATTTGTATTTTGATTCATCTCGCATTTAAATTTTGTCATTACAACATTATTTACTATGTGCGTTTTTTTCGATAATGCTGGCGCCAGAAATCCTGCCACTCGGAATGAATAATAACTTTTTTTTTCATTCTGTCGCCTTGCCTCAAAGCAAACAATACTATGGAGATAAATGACAGTTGACAGCTGAAAATAATAACATTAGATTGCGGAGATAAAACATGCGATGTATTTATTGTTCAAGTACAATTTCATGATATAAACTAGGCTTTATTAATGATGGCACACGTTCCAAGTTCAGTAATAGCATGGTAGGCAACAGACATGCAACATGATTCCGTACAGTTGATGGCAGAAAACAAAGAAACTTTAATTACATGGACATGTTTGTAGCTGAGCTCTCTTTTTATGTCTCTTATCAAGAATCAATGAGACCAAACAGAATCGTGTTATAAAAAAAGTAAACGAAGATCCAGAAAATTCACTGGACATTCAATCTAAGAATCTGAATGCTTGAAAGTTGCCGACGTATTGAAAACAGGATCATCCAAGTTTTTTTTGAAAAGACACAAGCTCAAAACAAAGTCAAAAAAATGAATAGAAATCTGTACAAAAAATAAAGTGGAACATATAAAGCAACCGAACAACAACAGTAACAGTAAATGTGGTCGAAAAAACAAATTTTAATTGAAAACAAGCAGAACTGAAACAATACTAAAAAACAAAGTCACGGTGTGAATTGTAGCAGCGCCAGCAACAACACAATGAAGCGGTTAGAAATCCGAAACATGAAATGTTAAGCAGAGCCGCACGTAATAAAAATAAGAACATTTGTAACATGAAAAAGTTGTTCAAAAAATTTCTAAGTCAACTCCTCGATGTTGTCGGCGCCAAACGTTGCCAACGCCAGACACGCCTCTTCTCGCACAGCCGCATTTGGATCGCAACGAGCGAGAAAGCTCAGCGCCCGTAAGCACTGGCTGGCCTAAATCAGCAAAAAAGGTACACGGTGACAATGCGTTTGATTTGAAATTCAGTGCTTTGATGCGAATTTTTGATACAATTTGACTGAAAATTGTTTGAAAATGAATTTTGATGAAAATGCGATGAAAAAACAAAAATACGTTTGTTTGAAGCGAAGAAGAACGAATATCGGGTCGGATTAAAATTTGAAAACCCATTTTTGTGGCTGAATACGTCTTCTAAGCAACTCCAGCACCCGTTCCTTCTTTCTTTAGCGAGCTCGTGTATTGATTGGACGGTCGAAAAAGTGACCGGTTTCAACAGACACCCTGTACACTAACCCTGAGAACGGCCAACGCACGACAGGCGGCCGACCGTGTGACGTCGTGGTCGTGCTCGAGGAGCACACGGTAGCCGGCAATCATGTCGTCGCGGAGTGTGCCGCCGGCACTGCACAAATAGCGCTCTGGAACAATAAACTCACTGAATCACCAAACAAACGTCAGCTGTTTTGCGGTTTCGCCACGGTGTAGACGCGGTGATCTCGGGCTCGTCGTTTCGACGGACACCAGGCACAAAAGGAAAACAAAACGTTGTACTCAAAGAATCTTGCCTTCCGAGTGGAACATCGGTGAACTGAATGGACTTGCTAATGGGCGAATCTGTTCCCTTCTATGAAAATCGCAATAAGCCCCTTTCTCTCCCCAACAGACGAAGCCAAGAACAAACGAGAGCGGTGGCAGGTCACATACCAGCGATTGCTCGGAGCTCTGCCAACGGATCGACGAGCAAGAGTGCGATGTGCCGGAGGCAGTCGGTGGGCGGCACGACCGGCACGTGTGCCAGCCGCTCGAACACGTGCGACACGCTCGAGGGCACCCGGCTGCACAGCGAGCTGATGATCCACGCTGCAACGGTCAGTAGCATGCTCGTGCCACGGTGTGGGGTACCGGGGTGCGCAGCCCTCAAAACCGGTGCTCGCAAGAAATATTTGCGGTGGCATTTTGGCGACACCGGTTTGAGGGCTGTGCACATTTGTAAGGCAGCCGGTGCAATGAAGCAAAGCTCGCAAAAGTTGTGCGGACCAATACGGCGCTTACAATGTACGAAAAACGCGCAAATATATGTGCGCGCGCACCTTCATGCGCGAGACTTTCGATGAATGTGCTCAGTTGTTTGTCGTTGAACGCGCTGACGAACTGGTACACGGTGATGATGTCCGGATTCCAGTTGCCGTCATCGGTGAGCAGTTTCATCACGGTGTCAAAGACTGAATTGTTTTTGAAAAAAAATCTTTGAGAATATGTGAAAAAACCACATCAGGTGAAAGGGTATTCATGTGAAGGCCCATTCATGCACCTGACGGGCGCGCTGAAGCGCATAGGCTTTATACGCATGTGAAGCTGCGTTGTTGTTTTTTTCTGCTTCATGAATGCGCAGCATAGTGACGCCGGGTCCAGCATGACGCTTCAAGCTCCGTAAATGGCGCTTTTTAAAAAAACACTCGGAGCGAAAATTGCTGAATACAGTCCGGTGAGAAACGGGCAACACTCACCAGAATTCACGAGATCCGGGTATCGTGTGCGCACGATTCTCGCGTACGCTCGCAGCAGCTCGTCGCGGAGCAACTGCGACGGGACCACTAGGGTCGTGCGAACACTGGTCGTGCAAGCGACCCACACGTCGTGCAGCTCGGTGGTGGCGTTCACGTCACGGAGAACTGCAACGCGATTGTTCAGCTGAGGATTTTTGGAATTCAGCACACCAGGAGAAACGACTCAGCCAGAAAAACCCAAATTGTTCACCGCTGGAAATACTGGGCAGCTTCGGCAGCAACGGCGTCAACGCGTGCATGTGCTGCAGATTGAGCACCTCCATGCCGAGACGATACAGGTACAGGTCCTCCTTGTACTGTAGCGGGCCGTGCACCGACTCCAAGACCTGCGCGAGACAACGCATGTTTTTTAAATGGACTTTCTCTGTTTTTTTTGAAAATATCTTGAAATTTACGGGACAAAGTGTCCCGTACCGTTAGCAACGCATGACATCTGAGCAGGTGCTGGTAGAGGCTTCGATCCAGTTCCGCATTTCCGGTGGTCATCATTGTCGACGGTTGACTCGACTGAGACGATTGCTGCGACGGCTGACGGTAATGCGGCGATGCTGCGGTCAACTCTTCGAGGTTGGCGAGCGTCTTGCGGTGTTGTTTGTTGCTCTTTGAGCGGCGTTGCGCAGGACCGACTGGACGGAAACAGAAGTGGAGATTAGTGAGAAGGGAAAAGCGGACGCACACACAAGCAGTGCGCAAATGAAAGGCACGTTCAGGAAGTGACTGAAACGGATAAGATTCAAAAGAATGTGACGATCTAATATGTAAAGATTTGTAAATTTGTAAAAAAATCCAATAGTGCTACACCACTGAGCCCCTGAATAAAGTCATTAAACATGACAGTGTCGTTGTTTTTGCAAACTAATCCACCAAGGCCTGCTCTTCGACGTGTTGCGAGAAAACTGAAATCTGTGTCAAAAAACTATTCAAGATCGACTTTGTTTAGGCGCTCTCACTTGGTGCTGTAGTACTATTGAACTGCTCTGAAAGTTTCGAAAAACGTACGACATTTGAAAAAAATGACCACGCGATTTATAAATCATCTCGTGTGTGCTAATATTAATGCATATTGCGGACAGGCGGACCATAAACAACACCTGTGCGTTTACAAGAAAAAACGAATTGCGAAATGCCCCTTAAGACCCCATGTTTTTTGCACCTGTGCTGCTCGGTGTGGCGGTGGACGATGGCGGGCTGTAGCCGCCGTTCGTGTGGTCGGAGTCGGTGCCGGACACGCCCGTCTCGTTCGACGCAAGTCGTCGGCTGTGGCCGGTCGTGCGGCCGACGTGCGGCGGACTGCCGCGGTACGACGAACCAACGCCGGAGTCGCTGCAAAGTTTGCTGGCGTGTCTTGCTTAGTTCTGTTTTTTTACAGTTTTCAACCAACCGGCACACTTCCATTCCGTTTCCGTACCAATCAAACTCCGCCTCCACGGCAATCCACGCACGGAATGCATGCGTCAACCAGTCCATAACGAGTTACGACTGTATCTTATTGTCATCATCCAAGAACAACCCTAGATAATGGCTGTGTGCCCAGCTTTGCTCGTTTGGAAACTGGTTTTCCTTGTGTCTGACACTTACAATGTGTCGAATAAAATCAATCAATCAATCAAACCACCAGTGTGCCGCCCTCACATTTCGGTGTCGTCGATCGTTCGCTCGCCAGCGCTCTGCTGTTGCAATCGGCCGATCGCCGCGTCAACGCTGATGCTCGCTCGCACGTTCACGGCCGCCGCCTGCTCCGGTGTGCGACGATGAGGCTGCCAAGCGGATGATGATGACAATCGATCGTGCGTGCTTCGCAGCAGATTGTCCCACTTGTAGACGAGACTCTCCAGCCGGCACAACTCCGGATACGTGACGATCAGCTTCTGCAGTAGCGGCTTCAACGCGCGCATCAGTTGCACGAACGGCGGTCGCTGCTGCAGTGGCCCACCGGCGGTGGTTGGCGTCGGAATCGTCCGGTTGTTGTTGCCAGCTGGCGAGGCGTCCCGCAACGGTACTTTGATCAGATTATCTGTCGATTTCCATTGTTGTCGTTTGTCGGAGGTGCTGGCGCCACGAGCAGCGGCCGACCGAGGCAGCGATCGAGTCCACTCCTCCGGTGTGACGGCAGTCGTGGAATGCTGCTGTTGCTGCTGCAAGGTTGGTATATCACGAAGCCGGTCATATTTGGAACGAACGAACGGTGATTTTAGGCGATGTTTTTTAGCCAGGCCTAACACGGAAAAGAATACAGAACGCCGTCGAGCAGAGCGCCCATCGAGTTTTGTCTTTTGTAGAAGTTTTTACAAGTGTCCAATACACCCCTCGGCGGGGCTCGATCTCCCGAACGCAGAGACAAGAGTCTAACGCGCTACCACCAAGGCTACGAGGGTGACCCACACAGGCCACCTGGATTACAATAATGGCAACGGTGTTACATGCAGGCTGTGTGTGTCTGTGCTGATTTCCACTTGAGTGTTGAACGTGTTGTTGATCGCAACTGGCGAGTTGCCAACACACAATGTCGTTTGCCTGGCCCGTCCTTGACCGGCTTTGATGTTTTCTGAATCGTGCTTTTTAGTGAACTCGATGAGAAAAAAACTGACCTGCTCTTCGTTCACTCCATTCGTCGAGACATCGTACATCGTCAGCGGTCGCTGCGGGCGACTCCGCGCGACACCAGCGCCCCTCTGCGGCAACACCGGCGTCAGTGGCTGGTCACCGGTGTGCTGTTCGGTCGCTTTCGATGAGCCTGCTTGCGGCTGTTGTTGTTGTTGTTCGTCGATTTTCGGTAGACTTTTATTGGACAACGGCGGACTGGAGAGCACGGACGCGGGCGACTTCAGACTGAGCCGCTCGATGTTCGTGAAGATCGTCGCCGTTTCGACCGGACTGTGGAACGGTGATTTTTTATGTTTGGAGAGGTTGAGCGATAAAAGACAATCACGACTAATAATCTCGCTTCAGCGGTTCCTTACGCAAAAGGCAGTCATACTGATAATCTCGTTTCAGCGGTTTCTTCCAAACCAGAAAGTGATTCTTAGCAAAGTTTACAAGTTGTTGTACGCCAGAGACTTATGCTTTGTTGACTGGTGATCAGCTTAAAAATGGGCTTGGAGCTTTGTTTTTTTTTTCAAGCCTAATCTCTGGCGTGACAACCGCAAACATGCAAACAAAACAATTTCAAATCAAAATGTCTTCATTTGATTGAGTAACGCACTTCCAAATAACGAGCAGCTGCAGTTTGATTGATCCATTGTGATTCAGATTCATCGTCAGCATTTGTGGAATTGCCGAGAACAACTGAATCGGATCGAATGGCTGTTCGCAGAGGATTTTCGACTTGCCAAAGATGCGCGATTCGCAAGCCTAGAAAGTTGGCAAGTTAAGAAGGATAATATCAGCATTAGCAAACAGTGCGGCAAAGTCAATGGCTGATTTAGCTAGGGTCCCGAAAAACGGTTCTCATCTGCCAATCTGGTTGTGGTTCAAAATTCTACAATCAATCCGCTGTATCAAATCTCAGTTAACCGTGAACAAACGAACGAACGAGCGAACAGTGATTTAGGCAATGTTTCTAGCCATGGTCAACCCAAAAAAGCGGACAGTGAGAAGGCCGTCAAGTAGGGCGCCAATCGAGTTTTTCCTGTTATGAAAAAATGCCTACACACCTTTCCGGCGGGTGTCACCAGTGAAGAATGCATGTAGTTTTTTTCTGATATATTCACCTTGACATCGAGCGGTTCATCAAAGCAGCATCGCACTCTCATGCCCGTGTTCTCCCAGCTCTGACTGGCGTCCTTCTGCACTTTGCCGCGACACTTCAACTTCTGCTGGCCGTGTCGCACGATCACCTCGAACGCGTCACCGGGCGCGATGCGTGCGAAACCGGCGATTCCTGCGAGAACGAACGAACGGCGGTTTTAGGGGCAATGTTTTTCGGCCGGGGCTAACCCAGAAAAGCGTACAGAACGCCGTCGAGTAGGGAGCCCATCGAGTTTTCTCTGTCATTAAGTGCCTATACACGCCGTTGGTGGGGCTCGATCCATGTTGTGCTCAATGCTGTGCATGCCGTCAGTAGGAACGGGCATTTGTGTACCTCTGATTTCGACGTCGATGGTGCCCATGAAGTTGACGAGCTCTGCCTCGATCGCGTTCAGCACGTGCATCACCTCCTTCATGTTGCCGCGGAGGCCGTGCAGCGACGGACGACTGGGCGATTTATTGTGCCTGCTGCCCTCCAGTGCGCTCTGCATGTTTTCCATGCCTGAAAACGCGACGGTTTTTTTTCTTGTAGCTTTACATGACATTGAACAAAGATTAGGAGGTAGAACGCTTTATGCAGATGTCTGCCTGGTGTCCGGTCGCAGTATGACGTGACGGCAATATGCGTCAATTTGGCGAAACCTCAAACAGCGAACATCATGTAAACAAGGATGTAATAGATATTAGTTTATCAACGACCAGTTTGCGAATTCGAACAAACAACACGGATAATAAGTTCGGCTAGCAAAACAAAATGGTTGCGCCAGCGTTGTATCAAAACTTTGACGGCCTGGCAAAGAAAACCTGGTTCGGTACATTTTTTTCGCTCGTACCTCTCTGCATTCGAAGGTGTATAAGGTACTGTTCCTGCAGTTCCTCCAATCTCGCCAGTTGGAATTCGAGACGCTTCAAATACCGCTCGGACGCTTTCAGTTGCTGAAAATTAGGTGGTTGCTTTTGGTTCTGAAGTACATGTAGCTGTCCGAAAACCACAGTAGACATTGAAAAACTAGAAATCGAAGACTTGGAGCAGAGCTTTTCCATTTTACGTTTCCAAATCTGTGACAATGTACCAAAAAAACCAAATATCAAAATGCCCACCAATCGAAATCTTTCCCACCTTTTCTAAATCGTACGCCTTCCCTTGTGCGGAGGTCGAGCCTGCCGAAGAGAGCGAATCGAGTCGGTCTTTTGCGCTCGCAATCTCATCCTGAACGTGCGCGATGCAGCTCCTGGTTGGAGAGAACAACGTTCACAAACGTGCCTGGTGCCTCTCAATCTCAATCAATCTCACCAACCAATCAGCTGACTGCCTATAATTTAGACTTCGACTGTAACTCCACACACCAACCTCAGTCCATCCTGCACAGCGTTGAACACCTCTTCCGTTCGCTGCGGCATCGGCACTCGACCGGATTTGGTCATCTGCTTCGATAATGCACTGCCGGCTGATACGGTTGAAAATGGCTGAATCATAAACAAAGGGTACAAATGAAGCTCACCAGGCACCTGGCTTCGATTCCCACTTTCGAGGTTTCAAATGTTTTTCCGATGATGCCTGCATTTCTTTTGAGAAACACAAGAAAAACGAGATTGTTTTCAACGACTAAACTAAACTTAAAAATTCGTTGTTCATTGATAGCGTAATTAAAAACGCAAAATTCAGCGTCACAAAAGTTGGTTAAAATGGATAACTTGGTTTCCAAAAATTATCGCCCATTGAAGTAACAATAACTGTCGATACTAACGACATAAACAATCTCTAAAAAAACTTCAAGAGCGCAAGAGAATGAGACCCTGTGTTATGCGCAAACACACCTGTTTCACACTACTTAGGTTTTTTTATTTCTCGGTCACAGTTATCCACTTACAATGTAGGTAGTAGATCCAACAGTATGGTCTCAAGAACATGCATTATTGTTATTTCTTAACAAAAAAAAAACGTTCAGCCCTAAAAACGGGTGTTTTTTGTCAAAGGAACGACGACAAAGTCAAGATTTCAAATTGAGCACACTTTTTAACACAACCACGTAGCTGATTGGTTGGTTGTATAAAATTGAACTCTCTGATTGGGCAAACCAGCATAATATTTAGCCATTCGACACATTTGAATTGTGTCTTGGAGAGTATCAGAAATGCGTTTATGAAGTGACGACTTTTTAGTAGTTGAGTTCGAGCCGATTGAAAAGTGAAAGTGCAATATTGAAAGAATGTGCGCGTTTTTGCTTACCACTCCAAACATAAACACGAAAAAATGTATAATCACTTGGACCTTGTGGCGTTTTGTACCTGGACACTGAAGCATTAGTGGGAAAGTTTTTCCCTCAAATAAAACCACATGTGCTTTCTTCTCGCAAGGGTGTGGTAATTTCAGTTCAGTGTTTTCCTTCGTCCGACTGAAAGACCTTCGAAAGTATCACAGTGTGCAAGGAAAAGCGCATTAGACTGAGATGGTTTTGATTTTCGGCACAACGACATTTTAAAACTCTCGAGTTATTAACAATTGAAAAACTACATGCAATGAATGTTTTTAGTGGCGTTGCACTGTAGCAAACAAATCAGTTTTTCAAATCGACGCTAACATTGAACATGAACTGAGCGGCGGAATTTTCAGCGGTGCAGTAATCGGCGGAAAACCACCTTGGTGGCCGAAAGCGCATTTACGAATCCGCCCGCATGCAATCGCGGATAACAACCAAAAAAATCAAACACAAAAAGTCGAACACAAAAAGATGAGAGCAGATGATTGCAAATTGTTATCGGAGTTTGGAGATTATTGAAAAATGTTGTGGTCAAACGGCTAAATTGTACACAAAAAAAACCAAACACAACCCGTGATATTTCATGATGAGAAAGGTGGTTTTTTCACATTCTTCCATTGTATGGTTATGGAACTATCTGAATAACATCTATATTTTTTGTCTGTTTACATTAATGGTACATTTGATTTCAAATATATTGCTTTGGGCGGCCAGTTGGACTGTGTGAATGAGCAAAATGTATGCGCCCCTAAATTGTTGAAATGTGCTTTCAAATTGAACACCAAAACTGCGCTCAACCAAAGTGATTTCGATCACAGTTGATTTGGGAGTTGGAGCCACTTGAGTGACTCGGTTGACTTGGGCGTGATGTAATCAATCGGCATGCTGGATTCGAACACAAGGATAGAAAAGTTGTGGTTCGTTTGGCGCGCATGCATCCACTTTGAACATTTGAAAAGCACACATGTAACCTAAACAGTTTCAAAAAAGTGCTTTATAGCGCGTTGCAACAAACTTGGTGGCGCGTTTGAAGGCAAGAGTAGCAAGGTATACACGTGAATGTATGAAATTTCAGTCGCGCTGCCAAAATTGACCAGTGCAAAACACACATCTCGTCTATCTGGATCTATCAAAACAGCAAACACACCTGTATTTACAATCGTGTGTGTTTGCTTTTGTCTGTCGGGTTATTTTTTCTTGCTACCTGCTCTGCTGCTACTGGGTGGAACGGATTTTCTCGCTTTGAAACACCAAAAAAATGCAGCACAGAAATGTTTGGATGCTTAAAAATTATAGACACTTGCAGTTAAAACAGCATGTTCAGGCAACAATGTGTGGTTCTCAATCCGATCATGAATAAACCAACTCCTGTCTTTTTCTGGTGACAAAAAACAACTGCGCATGAGTGCCTCGTTTTTTTAGATTAAAAGAAAAGGTTTAAAAAAGTTCAAAACATTCAAATCTTATGAATACACTGCTTACACATTGTGTGCTGGTTTGCTGACAAACGAAAAAGCATATCCATGACTGAACAGGAAAAAGGTATGAATGATGATTCATTCCATGACCAATAGCTGAAAGGGCTTTTTGCGTAAGTGTGCGCAAAGGTAAACGAACGGCACAGGACGCAGAATTTGAATACCAACTTGAAAGTCAGATGAAGAACATAAAAAAGTACTTGGTGTTCATGAGAAAGTCTTGTTTGCGAACACAATCAATAAAAACTTGCATACTGACCACCAAACGACACTGGTGTACAAACATAATCCATGTTCAAATAAAAAAGCTGGAACAACATAATCCCAAAACGCCAAACAACTAAGAATGGTCCATTTCCGTTTCCGTGTGCGGAGTCTTTAGCGTCATGCTGACGATTTGAAGAGAACTATGAATTGAAGTTTTCTTTGTTGTGGTAAATCACTGAACTTAGCATCTTACCACATTTGCTACTTGTCCTGGGCACATGAAACGCCGAGTGGGTAAAGGCCCGTTCATACTGACGCATTGTCTACACGGCCCCTGCTCGTCACGTCAGGTCTCGTGTTGTCGCATACAGCAAACCCTAACCGTCCATGGAGACCTTTGACGTACGTCAGCATACATCAGTATGAACTGGTCTGAAGCGAGCATGTGAGCAAAATAAACCAAAGCAGGACGTTTGCCGGGTAACCAGCAGATACAAACACCCTTGACGCAGGCCAAAACTCTGTGGTGCTGTCATGCAGGCCTAACAACCCCCTTTCTTTAGGGTATACCCAGCCATCCTAAAACCAACCTTTTGTCCGGCCGCCGCTGCCAGTCGCTCCGCCTTGCGGCGTCCCAAGCTGCCATAGGAGGCCGGATGCGGCTGATGGGTGCCGTGATGCGTGAATGCTGGATGACCGTGAATCTGATGCTGATGCTGGTGATGATGATGAGGATGATGATTTTGGCTGCCGACGACAACTGGCGGGCTGCCAGTCAGCTCTGACTGATTGGTGACGGCGACCAGTTTCGCCGGTGGCATCCGACTGGCGATCGCAGGCGAGACGGTGCCATGCGGCCTGTTGGTCAGCGGATTGCTGGACATGAAAAAGCCGGACCAGAACTTCACCATTTTTTCACTTTTTCCTGTTTTTCAGTCCGGTTTTGATTTCATCAGCGGTATCGTCAATCATTCATGATTTCACTTTGTATGTTGTTGTCGTTTCAATCTGTCTGTCTGTGTATCTGTGTGGTTCGCTCTGGGCTTTGACATTGATTCGGTTGATATTGGTTTCACAGTTTACTCCTGTTTTAAAAACCGCGCAAAGCGTGACACGGATGAAGTAAACATGGCCTTAAAAATACAGTATGGAAAACGGTTGAAACAAAAAATCAAACAACAAAAAAAGCTGAATTCAAGTCTCAAACCGACGCTTGTTTACTAGCTATATGAGCAAGCTAGTTAGTCTAGTCGTTTTGATTTTGAGAAACACGCAATGTGTGGGGCAATCACGCGATTTTCCGCACGATAAAGAAAAGTGAAAATGATTTGATTCTGCAGCATTTGAGTTTGAAAGATCGGGAATTTGAAAAACGAGAAAACAGACAAAATCATGCATGAATAACGCTGACATTAGAAAACAAGAATAGTGACTTAGCGTACAGTCATGCATCGCTGCCGTACGCACCGGTACCAGAATAGAATGTTGTTTTCAGCGTAAAAAGCGGAATAATTCTAACACTAACATGGCACAAACACTTACTAAAAAAATGGAAAGGATCAGATACAAATGAACGAAACGTAGCAGATACAAACAACCGGTGCAAGCTTTTGCATGGTTGAAAATTGCTTGTGAAAAACACACAAGCCAAAAACTGCGGATCCACAAAAAACATGAATTGAGCTGAACTACACCAGACACATCAAGCAAGACACGGTTGTTGTTGTTCATGTGAAACAAAAAAAATAAATGCAGAAATATTCGGGGAGGGGAGAAAATGTAAATAGTACAGGGTCGGTAGACCATCAACAACGTGAATCTCGAGAGCACTGGTGTGTGACATAACAAAGGTCACGCCAACAACGGTGTGGTCTGTGCGCGTTTATTTTAGTGATAAATAATATTTAATAGATTCATTTTTATTGTTGTTCTTAAGCCCCATCCCTATATCGACAACCAACAGGTACATGAACACCCCATCATTTAGGTGGTATTATTTTAAGGGCGAATCAGGTGTGGGTGCCATCGTTAATAATAGCAAATCAGGGGCTAGCAATTAGACGATACCAATACGGTTTCGCATGATTGGTTTATGACTCCAGCTTTCTCCTCAGTTACCAGATTGACAGCTGTGCGTCACAGAACCGATGAAACTCCTGGGAAAAACGGACTAAACCAAAAAAGCACAAACACAGGTAAAAAACCGGGATTCACCAATGGAATGTTGAAAGATTTTTTCTCCAAAAACTTTAAGCAAATTCTTTAAAGTTCATGCAGAAGTTCAATTGCTGTTCACAACACACAAACGAACTAACAAGTGAGATGAATGCTTAAAAGTGGCCCTTTGACCAACAATCACCAAACAAAAATGGTCAACCGTGAAATGATAAAAGTGGACACAGTTTCCTGTTCACAGTGCCCCCTTTTTTCGTGATGAAAGCAAGGATGTAGCCATGAAAAACGGCATAGTAAGGTCACTTGGATTGATCTTTTACAACCTGTTTGTTATTCTCAGTTAGTACACATTTCGAACACGAATGTTATCAGCGATAAGAAACGTCTTCCATTCATGAAAAAAGGTGAAAACCAGAGGGGTAAATTGAGCGTGAATAATATACAATAAAATTCAACAGAAGATCTATCCATAAAAAGGGGGAAAATTGGAGTTATTGTTAAGTTTTTCATTGCAGATTGAAACGACAACGGCAACAAAACTGATTTTAGTTGTTTGAAACAAATAACGGACTTCGTAGTAACACACCAACCAATGTATTACGTGTTTGTAAAAAACGTTAAACCAAAAAACAAACTAAAAAAACAAAAGTAACAAAACCTTGCAGATGACTCTGCCATTCTACTGGCCAGTTGCGGAGATTTTGGCGGCGGTTTTTGATAAAACCCCGGCGACTGGTACAGATAGTAGTACCCAGATAGATCCATGTAGTTCCGTTGCGGATGCCTTCCAAAAGCCGGCGACCGCGGTGCGTTGTTGTTGTTAGTGCTCATGACCGGACAGCACTGACTACGGTGATTGGTGGAATTTGAAATGCTGTGCGATGATTCGTCCAATGAGAGTGTCGACTGCAACAGCTTGTGGCGTCGATGTGCGACCGCGGTGAAGTCTCGTGAATAGTCCAATGGGTAGCTGATCAGCTTGTGGTGATCTGTTGTTGTTGGAGTGTGGTGATTGTGGTGGTGTTTTGCAGTTGTTGTTGTGCTGCTCTGCTGCTTCGGTCTAATTCCGACACTTTTAATAGAGCGTCTTTGAGCTGCTTGTTCCTGGTTGAAATACGCCTGCGACAGTGTTGGCGATTTGTGATGGTGGTCTTTGACGTCCTTGAAGGTGTTGTGCTCGACGTGGATGTGCGACTCCAATGGTTTTGGTCGCCTATAATGTTTTTTATTTAGTCAAGTCTGTTTATTGAGTGCTGTCAGGCTTATTTGTACACGAAGCGCACTGTGCATGAACGAATTCACAAACACACTGAACTCTGGAACGTAAAACTGGTGTGTTTTGGTATTCTCGAGAGAAAAAAAACGCTCGAACATGCAGCAAATGCTACCCATTCTAATTAAAAAAATGGTTTGATAACGAAAAAACCCGGGCAGCAAAAATACAAAACTAAAACAAAAAAAACAGGATTTTCAATGAAAGGAAACTGATAATATTTGTCTACGTCTTACAAGTAAAACCGGCTGCCAAACGCAAAGCGGACTAAAATGATTTCACAACGTGCACTAAATCATTAAAAATGAAACTAATATGATAATCAGTAATGACAGGTGTAACCAACGGTGTGGTAAAAACAGAAAAAAGTTCGTTTACGAACTTCACGAATTCTCAAAACAGTGTAATTTAACGTCACAAAACGTAACAAAATAAAAAAGGTGACAACACAACATGCACGTTTAGTGATCGATTGATATAAAACATCAAATTGGCATTTTTTTCAGAAAATCAAAAAAACTAATCGACCGAATGATTCGATAAACCCAGGCACGCTGTTCACAATTTTGTTTGGGATAAACACGATACGTTATATGTACATAAAAATTCCGGACATTTGAAATTGGCCACAATAAAATCATGTTGACTCATCTGATTTTGCATTGGTGTCATCAACTGATGTTATGATAATGCGAGATCAACATAATATAAAAATTGTGGCGTCTGTCTCTTCATGTGTCACCCACACAGTGTTACGCTTGAAGCGTGCTGTTATGAAGCTTGTTTATTTAGTTTTGTGGAACAGTTTGATTGTGATAAGAATCAGCGAAACTGGGGTGTGTAGGTGTAATGGAAAATGAGAAAATCATGTATTGAACTTGGCAGAAGTTGTCAAAAAGGATTCCTTTCATAAAATAGGTACTTAAAATTTTAAAAATGTTAAATTATTGAAAATAACCGGACCGGGTCCCGGGAGACTGCACAATTGTAATGTCTGATATTATGACGCTTTCAATGCCAGTCCAAAGACAAACAAAAACAATCGTGGGAATTTGGGAGGTTGATCATTATTGGCTAACTAACACCACAGATCAAGCCGGGTAACTTACAGTGCAGGAGTGATGGGAAAAGCTGACGAACAAAAGAGCTGGTGATTGTGAGTTTAAAAACGTTACTTTTTATGCTTCGTTTTTCCCAGAAAGAAATACCAGCAAAGAAAAAGGTTTTTGCATCATGCTTTTTCATTCAGAACAGGGATTTAAAATTAAAGGGTTGACAAAAAAGCAATTGAGCTAAGTTTCGTCTTCAACATCAAATTCCCCACTATTTTACCCCCGGGGTAAAAACTATAAAACAGCAGACGAGACGAAACAACGCTGCTAAAGTGACGGATGAGTCGTGATGTGCCGGTGGGGGAGTGGTGTGGGGGTGCACTTTTCAACTGTGCGCAGTAAATAAACACACTTTACATTCCGCACCTTAGCCTCTTAAAATCAGCAGAAAGTGTCTCTGTCACTTGCGACATTTTCATAGTTCAGCTAACTGCTTGTGCTTGCTTACCGTAGCCTTTTGCGTCGATATCTACCGTGTGTTATCGGCATATTTGAACAGGTAAAAGGGGGTTAAAGTCGCCTCTCGTTTGTGTCTTTGATGTGAAATAAAACTGTTAAAGTAAAGTGAAGAGCGAATTTCGTGTTGCTTCTTTCTTTGCTCTCTTCAGTTTATGAAAGTCCACTGTTGTTGTCCTGTAAACTTTGAAAACAAAAATCGACTGTTTGGCAGCGTAACAATACTATACGGGACACGCTAAGAAAATGATAACAGTTGCTTATTACTATACAAGCAGCACTACTACTACTGTGCACTGCAAGAAAACTCCGCGCAAATTTACCGTGTTGGGTCTTGACATGATCCTGTTCAGTAAAGAAGCATCGCGAACGGCATGGTGTAAAACAATTCTTTTCTAAGTAGCAGCTAATCGGTTAAGTACTCATTAGTTCAACCAAAAAATCAATCAAATAAAAATTTATTTAAATAATCAAAGTAAACGGTATTTAAAAAACAGTGACCAAAACAATTTACCGAAATCACGGTGGTGTGGAGTTCCAAGTCTGGAGCGAAGATAGTCTTGGCTCAAATACAATACAAACCTTTTAACTTTGCCCAGTTTACCAACCAGTTTGAAACACGAAAACGTACGGCGTTTTGTTATTGTTTAAACATTCGCTATTTGTACTGTTTTTTGCTGCGCGACGAAAATACAAAGATTGATTTCTTAAAAAATTCAAGTGAAAGTTAATGTGAAAAAAGCGTCTTTTGTCACATTTTATCTCTGTGACATGACAATGGTTCTATCGGCAACCTATTTTTTCGTCTATTTTTTCCGATCACATGGAAGAGATCAAAGCAACTGTGGTTTTTTGATCGCTGAGAAAATTTGTGACCGTTATTGTTGCTGTGACACTTTTTGCAAAGGTGATTTGTCGCACCAGAAAATTGTTCAGGGTCACATGAATTTCCGAACAGAAATCTGTCCTTATATTTTCAATTTCACTTGTGAGTTAAAACTCTTCAGAGAAGTGTGAAATGGTTTTTCATGCGCTGAAAGAAACACCAAGAATGAGCGACTGTGTGCAGTTGAAAACGTCCGAGTTTTCTGCAGCGATTCTTAGATGTTCAATTAAAATTTCGTCAAAAATTGGCAACACATCAAAAAGTTTTGAGGGATGCAGGGGGTGAAACGATTGCGAAGATGTGAAGATGAAATCTAATAGTAATTGTCACCAGTCACTCTGCGAGAAAAACCTTTCACACTCAGAAAGTCATACATGTACAATGAAGTTCGAAAGGGAATGCCAACTAACATCACAAAACCGTTTATCATAACTGTAAAAATTAAACAAAATGCGACAAATCATAGAAACTTATATATTGTTTTGTTCAGATCACGCTCATTCCAGTTGTTGTACATGTATTATATTCGATCGAGTGACTAAAATACCGTCGGAAAAATGTTCGTGCCTCTGGGAAGGAGAATAAATGACAACGTTTGGCGACCGAAACGAAACACACTGTGACAACTCCAGCGATAAAGTACTTTATTGAGAAATAGTGTTTTGTTTGCAGATCCTTTCAACGAAGGAAATGTGTGCAATCCCCAGCATTTTGAGATTGCGTTCTCTGAGCTTAGTTTGTGAAAAGCTTCACAGGACACAAACTAGTATAGATATATACACATATACGCTTATGCTTCGGAGAGAATAAAAATATAAGTTCTTGTCGGTTTTCACACGAGAAGCAAAACTGAGGAAACTATTGCAGTTAATAAAAAAAACTATGGTGTTGTCATAAATATCGATACACGCAAATTATGACACCATAAAAACGTGTTTTTCGTTAAAAATGCATTTTTGCGTTCAACAACGTTTGACTGATTATCTGTTTCGGTAACAACTGTCGTGGCGTTCGAAAACTGAAAGTAAAACAAAAACAGTAGACACATTTGCAGCCGCAAATCGTTAGATTTTTGCCCTGGCTCCCAATCGGGAGTCATAAATGCTTTAAAGGTTTTAAAGAACGGAAATTATTTTTAAATCTCGTTTTTTTTTAATTTTCACAAAACAAGTTTGGGTGATTTTACCAGTGGCTTGAGATAAAACTGTTGAGCCAATCAAAATGGAAAATCAAAATACCATAACCGTCAGAAACCGTTAATTTTCTATAAAATTTGTCTTTCGATACGAAACAAGGCAGCTGAAAAATATTGTATTTTATTATTTCAGACACAAAACAGCTGTATTGAAATGGAACACACAGCGAATGTAGCAGATTGCGACTACACAGCAAAAAAACGCTCGGGAACCACATATCATGCGGATGCGCGAGCGAGCGTCAGCGAGCGGACAGCGCATCACGCATTATATGAGCCGTTATCCTCTCGCGCGCGTTTTTCAAATTTGCTCGCTTCCTCCAGCGAGCATAGTATAAGCCACAAACTTGGTTCTGTGCACACGAAACGAACACCCAAAGTTGTGCTTGGAGCCGCGAAAAAATTTTTATCCGACTACT
>JASANC010004573.1:0-40158 GCA_030248135.1 Theristus sp. LFF4_11
AAACAAATTGATTTTGGATAACATTGTGTAAATCAAATAAATACAGCAAAATAAATGCACGACAAGATTGTAAACACTCGATAATTCATTGTTTTGAATACTTGCGCTGCAAAATATTGCCCACTAAAACTTTACATCGTTCCAAAATGTCAATGATTGAATGGTGTGTCAGATGCGTTGTCTCTCAACTTCAATAACTCAAAAGGTTGCATGGCATACACACAACGGTTCATGTGGAATTTGTTATGTAACATTCTGTTCAGCTGAAAAGACTCATTCTCAAAGTATTTCTTGCTTGGCACCGGAGTTATGATGATTCGATCAATGGTTGGAAATCAAAAAATCAATGAACGCTACAAAACGATTGACAATCAGTTCCAAATTACAATATTCGCCAAACAAATCATTCACGCCTATGAACAAGATAATTGAAATAATTGGCATTGGAATTGTTGGCAAAATTTTTTTTCGATTCTTGATTGAAATTGACCTACGCGAAAACCACTAAACGAACGAATGGCAACATTTTTGAAATCATGAGCTTTCAAATAACGAATTTGGCTATCACCAATCAGCAGGTGGTTCACCTCCGAACAGCGAATTGATTCATCAATTGTTTTTGCCAGTGGTGTATGCATTTGTTGCTTCGAACGAGAGTGTTTGTGATGCGCCGGATATTCGATCTGAATTTTGCTCGTTGACCGGTTCAACTTGAACAGGTGTCGTCGATGGTTCGACCTGGACGAGATTTGTCGATGATTCGACCTCGATTGGACTCATGGACGGCTCATCGACAGTTGTATGCCTGGTTGCATGAGTGGTGGCGCCCGGGTTGTGAATTTCGATCGAACCGATTGTCTGAAAACTTCGTTGGTTTCAGACGACTTTGACTGTTCGTAGTGTGTCAACTGCCACTCTGCTTTTTGTTTGTAATGTTTCATCATGTCTTGGACGACCATGTCTTGGATCACGGCGTAACAATGACTCTCTTTGGACCGTCGAGATTTCGATAGTTCGACGATGCGGTTATCGACAATTTGCTCAGCATGATCGCGTTCTGTAGACATCTTTGACAGAATCTGTGAAGCGGTAAAACCTGCGTTTATTTAGAAACAGCAAATTACATTTTATATGTCAACAATGTTGGGCGGCAGTGCCCGGGTGTTGGTTTGACCCGCCACGCAAACTAGCGTGGATGCGTCGCAACCTACAGTCAGCGTTTTAGAACCAACCGACGGTCCTCCCCTTTGGCGAATTAGCTCCAGCACTTCATTGCATTCGGTCACTTTGGACAGCAATTCTGCAACTCGATCTTCACCTTGCGTGATGGCATCCAGCAGACCACTCTCACCTTCGACCACGGGTCGGTACTGTGCCATTTCGGCCTCCAAGGGCTCGCCCTCAAGTGTGTCAATGAACTGATTCCACTCCCTATACGCTTCATCTAAATAGTCAAGTGATGCTCGAATCTTGAGTGTGGCCTGCTCGATGTCGCCCTTACGACCTCTCACCTTATTGATCGCGATGTGGTACCGTATTACCTCTAATAAACCCCCATGGGGGTTTAGTTCTTCAGCGACTTCTGGGGGTGGGGGTTTATTTTTTTGGGGGGGGGGGGGGGGGGTATTTGGAAACCATTTTTAGGGGTGGGCAAAATGGCAACAATACCTTCCATGGCAGGAAGGAAGTCGCAGAAACTTCTACTCTACATAGAAATTTCCTTTTACAACAGCCTTTTGTAATGAAATTACCATTAACTCATCCATTTGGGGCCTTTGGTAGCACAATTTCATCATTTTCACTGCAACCAGCCACTGAATTCGCTGGGTATGTGTTTCAAACAGGTTTCCAATAATCCCCCATGGGGGATTATTTTTGGGGGCGGGATTATTTGGAAACTTGTCGAGGGGGTGGGGGTTTATTTTTGGGGGGTTAATAGAGGTAATACGGTATGTGTCGCTGGATTCGAACGTCAGATAGTCAGCTGACTCGGTCACTTGCGCCAGCGGCAGCAGATGATTTTTTCGCGGGGCGATTCGTCGTCGAATTGGACCTGACATCGTCGTTTGAGCGACCAGCACAGTTGAGTGAACGCAGCTCAGCAATTGACGTAGAGTGATGAATGTTCAACGTGAACGCGGCACAATTTGACGCACCGTGAGTGTTCAACGTGAACGCAGCACAGCAATTGACGTAGAGTGATGAATGTTCAACGTGAACGCGGCACAATTTGACGCACCGTGAGTGTTCAACGTGAACGCAGCACAGCAATTGACGTACAGTGATGAATGTTCAACGTGAACGCGGCACAATTTGACGCACCGTGAGTGTTCAACGTGAACGCAGCACAGCAATTGACGTACAGTGATGAATGTTCAACGTGAACGCGGCACAATTTGACGCACCGTGAGTGTTCAACGTGAACGCAGCACAGCAACTGACGTACAGTGATGAATTTTCAACGTGAACGCGGCACAATTTGACGCACCGTGAGTGTTCAACGTGAACGCAGCACAGCAATTGACGTAGAGTGATGAATGTTCAACGTGAACGCGGCACAATTTGACGCACCGTGAGTGTTCAACGTGAACGCAGCACAGCAATTGACGTACAGTGATGAATGTTCAACGTGAACGCGGCACAATTTGACGCACCGTGAGTGTTCAACGTGAACGCAGCACAGCAATTGACGTAGAGTGATGAATGTTCAACGTGAACGCGGCACAATTTGACGCACCGTGAGTGTTCAACGTGAACGCAGCACAGCAATTGACGTACAGTGATGAATGTTCAACGTGAACGCGGCACAATTTGACGCACCGTGAGTGTTCAACGTGAACGCAGCACAGCAACTGACGTACAGTGATGAATGTTCAACGTGAACGCGGCACAATTTGACGCACCGTGAGTGTTCAACGTGAACGCAGCACAGCAATTGACGTACAGTGAATGTTCAACACGTGAATTGGACGGCACACTTGGATGGTTGACGTGAATGAATGGCGCACGGCGCCGTGGTTTGTTCAATGTGAACGATGTTAATTCCAGTTGGCAGGGGATGCCACTTTTGTCTCGGCGCTAATCATATATAACACGTTGTATGCAACACTTTTTCTGTATTTTTCAGACACAAAATCAGACACGAAAGTTTCCAAAAGCCAACTCGCCAAACGTTCTTCAAAATTGCAGTTAAAACAGAAATTTTTAAGCACACGTTACATGAAAAACCAACAAACGTTGTACAACAGAACCAAAACATTCCGTGTAGCGCGGTTGTGAGCGCATGAAACAAAGACAAAACAAAACAGACAACAAACAAAAACATTACTCACGGACTGTATCACAAATCTGTCCGTGACAATCTTGCAGAAGCGCGCGTGTTAGCGACTGTCTGTGTGGTGTGACTGTGCAACATTACTGTGTCATCATAACAGAGTGCACTGTTTTCGGATAAGGACTTACCGTCTTTTATTTATTACTTTCATCAGTACTCGATTTCACCGTGATTTCCGATTAGTGTTTTTTTGTGTGTGGGTGTATCAGTGCTTGCATTTGCGTTTATGTGCCTCTGTGTCTGCTTCTGATCTCATGATTCTTTCGACTGCACATCATTTTATTCCGATCACAATGGTGCTTCGTTTGCTTATTGGTAACATGCCATTTTCTGACATTGATCATATTGTTTTTTTAACTTGGTCATATTGAACAAGATTAAAATCTTCCAATACCAAGGCGTTCGTTGTTAGATATCGATTGATTTGACCCATTCCGTTCCATTCAAAGTGCATGTATACAATTCACGCTCCAGTTCAGTGACTTGGTACTTACTGGCTGACGTTTATTTTCTGCGACTTTTTGCTTTGGTTGGGAACGGGGGCGTGCCATGATTTCGTTCGGCACCCCCCCCCCCACTGCTGATAAATTTTCGGCACCCCTCTCCTCACGTCACAACCCCCCCCCCCCCCGAAAATTTGCTTTCGCCGTCGGTTCGATGTTGCCGCCAATTGAATATTGAAGGATAATTCATTTCACATCCACATGACAACATTACAGGTGCAAGAAAGAAGGAACAAGAACGCAAGGCTGATTCTGAGTGTACACAGCGAATAATGGCGCAAAATCGCGACGATCTTTACGGCCGCGTGCCATACGCGTCTTTCATCGCGCTTGTGCTCAGCTGGGTCGGCGTAATTCTCTTCTGCACGCTTGGATATCAGGTAAAAACGCCCAAAAAAAACGTTTTCCGTCTCTCAATTGCATTGCGTTCTATTTCAATTTTCAACATTCAGAGCTGACTATTGCCAGTTGTCTTCAGATCGGAATCTGTAGTGGTTCCGTTTCCGTTTACGTTTTTTATTGCGCTTTTTCGATTCACAATTTTTTTGAGAGCAAATCAAAAGACAGCAACTGTGTGATCCAGTCGAGCCTGACAAAACCGTTGGTTGTTGTTGCCGAAAATTTGCAGGGCGTGAACGTGACGATCGAGCAGGCGCTGCGTCTGTTGCACGTGCAGATCACGTGGCTCGACAAGATCCAACTGGTCTTCATCGCGTTGGGCGCCGCGATGCTGTTGACGTCGTTGGTGCTGTTGATACTCGGTTTCATGGCGACCGGCGCGACGCGCACCAGAACGTTCGACGGTGTGCGCGCGCGTTTGGGGGGGCAGGTGGCGATGGGCGTGTTTCTGGTGCTCGCTTACGTGCTGCACATCTGCTGGCTGCTGCTGCTGGCGGTCGCCGGCATCGCCTCGTTCGTCTATGCCGTGTTCTCGGCGTTGTGCGCCAGCACGCCGACGATCGGCACGACCAACTGCTTGAATTTCACCGTGTTCCAGCCGATTCTGACCAGCGCAAAACAGGCATGATCTTTTGTTTTGGTCCCGCAACTCAATACATAGGTAAACAAGATACATAAAGTGACAAATAACAACTGATGGTCTACTCCCTCTCCAGAGCCGCGGGTAAATTGGGCTCGGGGCAGTATTGCCCGTTTCCGCCGGAGTTTGGTACCTTATGGTTTCCGGAACCGGCGCGCGATCAAATAAATGAAAAAAAACAGTTTCATGGATGACGCGGGAATTCAAAAGTTCTGCGAGTGTCCTCTATAGAGGGCCGAGTCACTCCGGCGACTTTGAATTGCCACATAAAGATTGAAACTAGTTTTCTTTCCACGTCTGCACACGCATTCAGTCGCAGAACTTAAAAAAATTGATTATACAAGCACGAAACCGCCGCCGTTCAGGTGGAGTTTTTTGCTTTCCCCACTGACGGTGCACAGGACATGGCCAATCCGTCCGATTCCGAAAACTCACCAGAGTTCAGGTATCTTCCAGTTTTTGACGAAATTGCGTTTCGCACCGGCACAACATGACAAAATCCTGAAATAATTCATTCCTCCGAAACGATCCATCCAGGGCTCAACACTCGATCTCTGCGGCGCCGAGCTGCAAGAGTTCTGCGCGCTGTCGGACACCGCGAGCACCGACTACTACGTGGCATTTGGCGCGGCCGCCGTCGTCGTCATCGGGCTCGCCCATTTCCTGATCTGTCTCTCGGCCAACTATACGCACGTGAAGACCGGCCACCGGCTGACGCAGCTGAACGAAATCTGGCAAGTGGAAGAGAACGAACTGCATCCGATCGTCGCCAACAGTCCGTATCGGGCGACGGCGATGGACAACCCGGCGATGATCACGCACCACCACCCGGCGCATCCGTCGCGCAACTCGCCGACGCACATTGTGAAACCGGTGGGCCGGGCGGCGAGGTATTGAGTGAGTCGCGATCGTGAACCGTGTGCAACTGCGTGGAACGTGGTGACGCCGTGCCGCTGCCGTGCGGAGAACGTTGTCGCAATTCCATCACCACATCGTGATCAGATTCAACACGTTCCCCACCCACCATCCGCCGTTATTAAAGGTCGCACAAGTCTGCTGTGAAGCACTCTTTGCACCGCTGTCATTGTTGCAAACGAAAACGCTGCTGCGGTTTTTGAATGTGCCAGCTGGTTTTCAGTTGTTCAGTTTCATATCATTCGTTGGATTGGTTCAGTGGTGAATAGTGATTGATTGGTGCTCTCTGTTCTGTTCCGCCAGCCGATCAGCTCTTTGTTTTCGTTTTCGTTGTTTGCACTGTTGCACATTGTTGTAAATTTTGTCCCCTATTGTTTAAAAAAAATTCTAATCGCTGATGAAACTGGTTTTCCACATGTCGTCGCATAAAGATTGAGTTCTATAATTGGTGTTGCACTTTTTTATTCAGCTAGTTTTTTTTCAACTTTAGAATAAATATGTTAAATTGTATTACTTGTTTGAATTTATGCGGTGCGGCTAAACTGCTTGCCTTTTGTTATTTTTTGCAATGTTCTGCTTCGTTTTGTGAATATTTATGTGTATCTTGTAATTATGGCTTCAACGAGCACTTTAACGGCGCGTTAAACACGGTATTTTTTCACAACAAGCAAACGAAAAAGCTGTGTATCATTTCGAATTAATCTTCTCAATTCCGGTCACTGTCAAAAAAAATCCCTCTGAGCTTTTCAATGTTTTTTTGCTGGTGCGTTAAAATTTGTTTCTTTCCTGTTGCATGTTGCGATTCCATTGTTGTTGTTATTCCATTTTTGATGTCATGTATCATTTTCATTCCGATTGTTTCGTGATGTTGTCAGCATTTTCTTTTGCGATTCCATGTTGTGACACCAGACACACCGTTGGCTTGCTTGATAAAACCGTTGAAAAACTATTGTGAATGGAGAGTTTTGCTGAACCATTTGGATATACACCTGATCATCCAGCTGGCTTTTTCGGCAGTTATTTATAGAGTTTTTTGTTGTGTTTTAATCGTTCTATACCTCTGATTGGACAACCCTATGTGTGCTATCTATTCGGATATTCCACGTCGGCACAACGAAGCGAACTTACCAAAGGGGCATTCATGAAGCAGTACTTAGTGACCGCGTAGCTATGAACACAGCTACGCGTCACTAAATACTGCTTCATGAATGCGCCTTAAAGCGTTTGATAATTTTCGCCGTTTGAAAACTAATGAGTTTATTTAGAAGAAACTGAATACAACGCAACCAGCAAGCTTACACGCGGCAGTGGAGCAGTTTATTTGCGCGTGCTCTGCGTCTTAGTTTCGTTCGATGTTCTAAATGATCGATCTCAGGTTAGTCGTGCGTTTCTGTTCAGCAGTTTCCACGGCGCGCTTTATCGTTGCGCATTCTCGTGTCGCTGAATGCGCTAATTAGCATATTTTATCCGGTTTTCTCCGCATGAGCAGAAATTACTTCATGCTTGCGCTTAGTCTCACAGTTCGTTTTCATGTTAGAGATTGTCAGCAAACCCCCAACTCTCGTTAGTATGCGAGTCACAAAGTGACGCAGACGATGAGTTTCGCGGTTTGTTTTCGACGAATGAACGAGTGATAAGCAGAATACACACTATCTGCAGGTATTGTCTTGTCTTTCCATGAATAACGGCGTCAATCAACAAAAGAACAGTCATTCTTTCATCGCCAGCTGACATCGTGTCGCTCTCGCACGGATTGGCGACTGGCGGCCATGTCGTGCGGCGTGTCGTGTCGTGGCGTGCCGCGCGTCTACAGTCGTTACGTGCTACTGTGCGGCGTCATGTGCGCGCTCGCCAGTCTGTTCGTGCTGCTGCATTGCGCCAGCTGCCGCTGTGACGCCGAACGCGAGACGCCACCACGCGCGGGCAAGTTCGGCACCAACATTGCGCCGAGTTTCATTCCAATGGCGTTGCGTCTGCCAACCACGTACTTGGTCGTCGTCATCCTCAGTACGCCGTCCGACCAACGCCGGCGCGAGACGATCCGCGCCACCTGGCTGCGTCTCTCCGCCGGCGGCGCCGACACCGTCTGGCACGTGTTCCCGATCGGCCTGAAAGGTGACGCGAATAATAGTTCAGTTGATCATCAAGCAGAACACAGTACATGAAACAACAGAAAGTGCTAGCAAGAAAAGAAACGCGATCGAAACGTGCTCTCAATACAAGCTTTTGTTTACATTCTATTGCAAGCTATAAGAGTTGTGTTATCATATGTGACAACACGCAAGATGTTCACCATGTGAAGCACGTTTAACATTTGAATGATTACACTTCAACTGTTTTCTCGCTCTTCACGACTAAAAGGTCTCTCGACCGAGGAAGTCACCGCGCTGCGCCGCGAACAATCTGACCATGGTGATCTACTGCTGCTGGAGAAGTACCAGGAGCGCTACGACAGTCTGGCCGCAAAGATGCGCGCCGCGTTCGTCCAGCTGGTGCAAGTGGTCAAGTTCGAGTTTCTGCTGAAGGTCGACGCGGACAGTTTCGTCCGACTGGGCGTGCTGCTCAAGGCGCTGCGCGACCTGGCGCATCCGATGATCTACTGGGGCTTTCTCGACGGGCGGGCGCACGTGAAACGGCGTGGCCGCTGGCGGGAGAGCGAGTGGGTGCTCTGCGATCGATACTTGCCGTATGCAGTCGGCGGTGGCTACGTGCTCAGTTGGCCGTTGGTCGACTACGTCGCACGGAACGCACCGCTGCTGAAAGTGTACGCGAACGAGGACGTCGCCATGGGCGCCTGGCTCGCCGGACTGAACGTGCGCTACGTGCACGAGCCGCGATTCGACACGGAGTTCAAGTCGCGCGGTTGCTCGAACGAGTGGCTTATAACGCACAAGCAGACGGAGACCGATTTGAAGGCGAAGTTTGAGAGTATTCGAGATAATGGCGTGATGTGCACGAGGCAGCTGCGGACGAGAGGCTCGTACGTCTACGATTGGTCGGTGCTGCCGTCGCAGTGCTGCAAACGGACGAATGACTCGGCGGTGCCCTGAGTGTGGAAGGCAGCACGCTGATTGGCTGCTGTTGCTGGTGGCACACTCACACGCGTGCGCTGTCTTCAGTTCTCGCTATGGGACGCAGCCGATCAACGTGGCGGGTTTTTTTTTGTTTGAAACAGCTTGGTCTGTGGTGGTCGTTTCCATTTGTAGTCCGGTTTCAGATTTCCGGATCTGCGTTCAAATTTCACTTTTTTTGGATGTACCTGATTTTCAAGCAACGGCGGAAGGGGGTGAGGACCAGGACATTCCTTGACAATCAAGCGACATGCGGTTCTAAATAAATTGAACGCAGCTTTGGAACAAAGTTTACTGGGTGTGAAGTGAATGGTACCAAATTTGTACACGTGTAAAAATTACACGACCTAAATTACCACGAACTGTTCCTTTCGTTTTGTTTGTCGTTGTCTGTTGTATGTAAATTCTGCGCTGCGCTTGCGTGCCACCAATTAATCAATCGTATCAGTGTTCTTTGTTTCTGTTCCATCGCTGAATTGATTCAATCAAAACCAAACTGATTGTCTTTTATTGTTGTACGGTATGGTGTACGTCATGTCTAGTCATGTCAGTATGAGCATATTTGCGATTTGTCGTGTTGAACATTATTGAGAGTTTTTGTTGTTGTTGTTGTTGTTGTTGTTGTTCGCAATAGAAACCACACATATTCAGTATGCAAACGGCACGGACGTTTTTGTTGTCTTGTTTTTTATGAGTGGTGCTTTCGTAATTGATTGTAATTGTTTTTGTTTGTTTGTCATCCAATGAACTTTTTCTTTGTAATGTGTCAGTGTGAGTGTGCGTTTTCCATATCTTTCGAACACAATATGAGTTTATTTACGGATTGTTTTGTTCCAATTGTTTTATTTTTGTGTATGTTTATCGGTATCACTGCTTGATCTCAATCGAACGTTCCCTGTGTTTTGTTGTATTTGCTGTATTATTTGTAGCTTTATTGTTTTGTGTATCGTATATGTTCGTATCAGGCTCTTGATTGACAGTTAAAAAAATAATAATGTTTATCATGGAAAGTGACTGAATAAATTTGTTGGCACCAATTTTGTTAGCGCAAGTAAACATATTTCGTTGGCTTGGCCTTTAATAAGAGGCACCATGAAGCAGTATTTAGTGACGCGTAGCTATGATAGGCGTCACTAAATACTGCTTCATGAATGCCACTTTAGTCTAGTTGCTGCTACAACCGTACTTTTCACGGCTATCTGTTACTGAACCGAAATGGCAGTATTTTGTGATCCACTTGAAAGTTGTCCGGCAGATAAATAAAAATGCCGACAAGGAAACGCTGTGCATTTACGTTCTCCCGCAATTGCTGAACACTGTCCAGTATTCAATGATGCATTTAGCGATGAATTTTAGCGACTATCAGGCCAGGTTAGTTTATTGATAGTGTTGGTTTGCTATCGTCTTCGCGGCGGGACCATTCCGTGTTCCAAAAGTTCTTTTGCTCAGTTGGGTACGTTAAGTGCCGGATTTTGTGTAGCTCAGTAAGAGTTTATTTGCTGCTTATGTTCATTCCGCGGTGCCAAATTTGTTGTTGTTGTTGTTCCTTGCCGGAGCACAACGCTCCGGGGGGGCCGAAGTCGAGTTGCTGGCATTTGCGACCGAAGCCGCCGGTTTCACTCCGAGGAAGCAGCCAGCGTCGCTGCCAATTTCGCTCGTCAGTGCGACAGGACGCTGCATTTACCGAGCAATCTAAACTCCCCCCAACACAACAACGATGGCTGCTGTTTCTGCTTGCTCGCAGACATGCCGAGTTCGTCGCCAACCACAACGGCACGTCGCCTGAGGAGGTGCTGCTGGTGGCGACCATCGGCCCGTTGTCCGTGTTCCTGCGCAATCTCGCCATCCCGTGGCTGTTTCCGGCGCGAAAGTTCGCCACCGGTCGATTCGTTGACAGCAGGTTTGTTTGCTGTGCGCAGTTTTGGAGGTTCTGTGTGTGTTGTTTTTCACAACGGCCACTGCGGGCAGGTATCGCGTGAGCCCTCGGCTGCACTGAGCAATATTTGTCGCACATCTTTGGAGGAAGATGGCTCCGTTCGCTGCGACACAGCCGCGGCTTGTTTGCATTTTTTTCTCAATTTATTTCAACTCAACGCGCTCGAAAGCGGTCACGACCAAAAGCAGTCACAAAATTTCCTAATAATACGCAAATAATGACGATTGTGGTTTGACGTTAGTGGCTTCATGTCGCTCGTCTGCATTCTTTGTCCGTTCTTTTACAGCGTGAAGCATTGGCTCGACTTCTGCGTTCTGGTGCTTCCGACGATTCTCGTGTGCACCACGTTCTCCGACCGGGTGCTCTCCGTTGCAGTCACCCTGTCGCTGATGTGCGTGACGCTATTGGCGTTCTGCTTTTACGAGTATTTCTCGTTGTACCGCGACAAGACGCCCGTGGAATCGGCGCTCACGGAGACTGTCGACAATCCACGGCCCGTCTTCGTCACGTATCTCAGGTTTGCGGGGTTTTTGGGGAGCTACTTTGCTTCTGGAATGAATCGCTTGTTGGTTTGGTTATTTGGCGGCAATATTGTGGCAAGTGTTCACGGACACTACCTGTTCACCTCCGATAGCCACCGGAGTTTGGTTCCTTTGGGTTTCTGTAACCGGTGAGAGATGTCATTCACAAAAAAATCACACGACCAATATGATTGAATATGAGCGTGTTGAATGTCAAACGCAGTTTGTTGTCAAACCGCCTGAGGATTTTGTCAAAAACGATGCAACTGCAGTTTTCTACACTAATTCAGAACTGTAATTGGCTGCAAAATTGTGCTCAAGTTGCGTGTTCAAACATTTTTTTTCAATTCTCCATTTCAGATCATATGCACTGTTATCAACGGCGATATTAATATTAGCGGTCGACTTTCCTGTGATGCCAAGGAGGTTCGCGAAAACGGAGACCTACGGCTATGGACTGATGGACACCGGGGTCGGATCGTTCACGATGATCAACGGACTCACGGCTGCTGAGACAAAGCGAATTCCACAACGGTGAGCCTGAGGCTGAGATGATGATGTGCTTGGTGGTTGGTGTGTGTGTGTGTGTGTGTATGACTTATTTTTTTTTTCAAACGTGCCCGACTGAAATGACGTCATGTGCCGCCAAACATGCGCTTGTCGCTCACAGCAAACCAGACGTTCCGTTTAGCCGTTTTTTTTGTGAACAAATGGTGAATGTCGAATCAGTCACACGAAACTGAAATTTCAGTGCCTGTACTTTGACAAAGGGGCGCTTTTAAAACAAATGACGTCATTTTAGTCCGGACACGTTTGAATAAATCCACAATAGTCCACTGGTTCATACGGTTGCCACAAGACAGGCTCCCGTTTCACAAGGTGAGACAACTGTCGAGTCGATACAGGTCCTGTCGCAAGCCCGCTGATTGCGTTGCATTTGAATTAGGACTCGTTGATTGGGCGAACCGCTCTGATGAAGTGCGAAGTCAAGTGCCGCGTTTGAACGCGCAAATCGCATATGTGTCAGTGGTTTCATTCACATTCACAAAACCTTTTGTTATTGTCCTTCTCGCAACATTCTGTTTTTTAGCTTGACGAAACGAATTCTTGTCGCTGTGCCATTGTTGGTGTTGGGCTTTCTGCGGTTGGCGGTGGTGAAGCTAATCGGCTACCACGAGCACGTCACCGAGTACGGAGTGCACTGGAATTTCTTCTTCACGTTAGCCATTGTAAAAGTGAGCTGGTTGTTTTTGTTGCTGGCTTGATTGATGGCACTTTTTGTAAGAGGTGCCTTGAAACGTAAAAACTAAGAAAATCAATCAGGCGAACGGTCGAAATTGCTGATTAGGCGTGCATAATCCACATCCATAAGATTTAGCTAATTCCAGACCGTCACATTTGCTATATATCAGGCATCACCGCACGTCACACAGTTTTTGACGCGATTTGTTACTTCTTCATTACACGTTTCCGTATTCAGGCAATTATTCACAGCAACACCAACTTTAACGACGGTTCAGAATAATAGCGTCATAGACGTTCACATGAAGCAGAACATGAACATGAACAAAAAGGTGGTCGCAAAAAAACGCGATAGAAAAAAGTGCTCAATGCCAGCTTGTTCACATTCTATTTCAAGCTGTAAGATGTTTGCGTTATCATCTGGCGCAACAACACAAACAGATGTTCACTTGTAAACCACGTTTTACTATTTTAAATTGCATTTCAACTGTTTTCTCGCTCTTATTCGCGCACAGTGTTGCCCATTCTTCCAGGTGCTCACCTCACTGTTGCACTGCGTTGTCCCACTGCGCACACGTGCCGGCCCACTGTCGCTTCTCCTAGCGGTCGCCTACGAAGTGACGCTGACGCAATTGGGCGTTCGCGAGCGCATTCTGCACGGCTGGGACGGCGCCGACAGCAGACGCTCGCTGCTGGACGCCAATCGCGAGGGCATCTGCTCCGTCGTCGGATTCCTGGCGTTGCACCTTTGCGCACTACAGATCGGCGTTTACTTGCAGCGACCAAGGTTTGGCGGTTTCGGATGGCTATTATCGTTGGCTCCGACTCAATGCGGCTGTGTGGACGTGAAAGGAAACTAGTTTCAATCTTTTTTATGTGGTAAATCAGAATCAGCCCAAGTGAGCCGGCCTTATTTCGGGGACTCGGATGCCTTTTGCCAATTTTGAATCCCCGCGTCTTGCATGAGACTGTTTCACCCATCTATGCGCGCATTGAGACTCGGGACCAAAATAACAGATATTATTCGTAGCACATGCGATTCGTGCCGTTTTTTTTTTGCGGAGTTTCCTGCTTTTCTGCGAGCTGAAATGGATAGATGGATGGATTGATTAGAATGGTACAACTGGCTGATTGTTTAGATATTGATCAAGGGTTCATTGGTATCATACCAGTGCGACAGGGTGACGAATCTGACGCCATAATGTGAACGTTGTCGTAACTCTCTGTAATGCGGACTCTCCAGTGGGCGGCAGATTCCCCACATACCACTGTATGTATGATTGGAAGTCACTGTCATCATGCAATTTCTGGCTCAAAAAGTACAATCACTCCTATTACAAATGATTAGAGTGTGTTTTGTTTTGCATCGAACTTGTGGTAATAATAGCGCATTTATTGGCTGTGCTTCCTGTGTCTACAGAGCGAAACTGAAGTGCTGGCTGGTGCTGTTGTTTCGCGCATGCCTCTGGTGCTGTGTGCTGTGCGCGCTGTTCTACGTGCTGCACGTGCATCTGAGTCCGGCCTCGCGGCGTATGGCCAATGTCACTTATGTCGTTTGGATTGTACGTCACACGTTGTTGCGTTACATTCGGTTTTTTATAGAACGTCTCGGATTTCGTAAGTTTCGCGCGTCTCCAACAGAACACGGTTTCCTTGTGCATTTTCTTCTGCACCAAGACACAACCAATGACACTGATCACCCATTGAGTTTCGAATGAGATTTTTTTGCCGCAGCTGTTCTCCGTGTCGTGCATGATGACCGGCTACATGGCGATCGAGGTGTTCACGATGTTCGCGTGCGCGATGCAGTTCCCGTTATTCTCGAATGGTCGGTTGTCTGTCTGTCTGATGCCGACCTTTCTTGTTGTTGTTGTTGGGATTTTTAGACGATGTTTTTAGCCAGGGCTAACCCAGAGAAGCGTACAGAACGCCATTGAGTAGGGCGCCCATCGAGTTTTCTTTGTCATTAAGTGCCTTTACATTCCGTCGGCGGGGCTCGATCCCCCGAGCGCACAGACTGTAGTCTAACGCACTACCACCAGGCCACGAGGGTGACAAACACGATGCCACTCGCTGATTTTGCGTTTTTAGTTGCGCAGCCAGCCAACCAAACAGCTGCGCTGAATCTACGTTTTTGAAATGAACCGTGCTTTTTTGATTTTTTATTTTGGATCAACGTTTGTGAAAGAACACTATTCCCGCACTATCGCGAGTTTTTGCCCGTGCATCACAGCAAATAGCGATTCGTGTGCAGGGCAAAGTCCGTTCGAGCAACTGAATCCGTGTCTGTTGCACTGTGTGAATGCGCGTTCACTCGTGTTCTTCGCCGCAGCGAACGTCACCACGGGCGTGATCAACGTGGCGATGCGAACGTTGCACGTCGACGAGCCGTCGATGGCGTTGGCCGTAATCACCGCGAACTTGTTTCTGTTGACTGTGCTCGTGAAATTCTGCTAGAGCGAATCGGTTGTGTGTGTGGTTGTATTGTCTGTTCTTTAAGACCGGCGACTGAATGCGGCTGTCGACGTGAATGGAAACTAGTTTCAATCTTTATGTGCTAGTTCAGAATAGCCTTATCAAGGGGACTCGGTACACTTTACCAATTTTGAGTTGCCGCGTCATGCATGCGACTGCTTACCGATCTAAGCGCGCATTGAGTCTCGGGACCAAAATAAAAGACCATACCACGGTTTGAAATGCGTTGTTTAAAGGTTACTGTATTGTGATATGATTTCTGAAACAGTGCGAGTGAAAGGAAGGATGGCGAGGTAGAGAATGCAAACCGTGAACAATCAGTTCAGTGGCTGCTTTTGAGTTTGGGCTCACTGATTGGTCCAAGTCTAACCAGTTTGATTGCAAATGTTTTGCGGTTTGACTGTTTGTTTGTGTCGGTCATTGAAATTATCTTTTTTTCTAATTCTTCGATTCTGAAGACGTACAAAGGAAATTGGTTCATGCTTGATTTTGCAGTTGAGAATTGTCTGAGTGATCCTATCGTGTCCTCAGAGGCTGTGGTCACCTCAGCAACCACCGCGTTAAGCATGAAAACGATTTCTTATAGTCGTAAAACTACTCAGGAAGAAGATCATGGATCGTAATCGTAGAAGATAAATAGGGCTAGACAGTAGGCCACCAATGAGATGTTCTGAAAGTTTGCAGACTCTCCTGATATCATTACCTTTCATTGTTCAGTTTGAAAAGAAGATATGTATGATTCCACTCAAGTGCACGTTTCATGGCGATTTTGTAATGTACCTTTGAACGTCATCAAAATCAAAACATATGCTGCTTTCTTTGTTGTTGCTGCCAAACACATTCATACGAGTAAACACACATCACCTGTGGAAAAGAATTTTGTTCCGTTTTTTTAACTTAAAAGTTTCTATCAGAACACTCAACTTTTTGTGTTGTACATTTGGATATGATTGGCTTTGTGTTTCGGGCATAATTTCAGTTGTGTCAAAGTTTTGTTTCGATTTTTTTAATCATCAAGTTCTGTGTGAAACTTTGCCCAGATCATGTTTGATTTTTCCTAGTAGACAAACCAGACAAAAGGTGAACCATGTAATTTCTTCGAATCAATGTTGTGTCATTTTAGGTTTCGACTTTCCTGGAATACTGCGGTTGTGATGTGAGCTTGTGAATCGTTTTTATGTCAATTTTTGCACTTACTTTGTTTTTAGTTCTTTGGGGTTTCATAACCGTTCTGTAAGCTTTTTTTCGATACTACAAAGCATTCTTGCTCCTAAAATACACGTTGCTTGTAAACTTGTCGAAATAATGGCTTACGATTTCAGCTTGCCATCATATTTGAAAGCGATCGATCACTATTGTGTTTTTCAAGTGTCATTTGCATTTCTGCAAAGTCAGTATTGCTCCTGTACGTTATGACTCAACTCCTAATGTTTGGGCATTTTTTTGCTTCGCCCCACAAAGTACTCAAATATATTTTGTTTTATGTATTTTATAATTGTTTGCCTGTTCGTCTTGTTAAATGCACTTGTTTGTTGCTTCTTTTATTCCGATCATTTTTATTTTTTATGCGACATTTGGCTTACTTTTTGCGACATCATTCATTACCATATACCATCGATCATTCGATTTTTGTTACTATATTTTTCAACAAATCTTGCAATGAACCAATTGTGCAAAAATACTTAGTGTTGTTCGTTTGTAAAATTGGTTACAACGGAATATTTTGTTTTTCGTTGGGATACAAATTTGAAAAAAAAATGACAACACAAATGAAATGATATGCTACCGTGATATTTCACCATTTCAGTTTTTTATTTGTGATGTTTTTCCGCGATTCTGTGCGATCTGTTCACACTGGTTGAATGTTTCAATCATTTTTTCTGTTGTGTTTTGCTTTGAAATGTTGTTGTTGTTGTTGTTTATGGTTAATGATGTTTATGATCATGATGGTGGGTATGAACTAGTCAAAGAGTTGCATGCATGGTATAATTAAATCATGGTGAATTGGTTTTTCAGAAAAAACATTAAACTCAGAAGTGGTGGAAGTTACTAGTGGAAGAACTTTCTGTTTGTTCCCTATTGTCGTGCAATTGATTCGGCGAAACCAAGTTTTCCATTGGTTTCAATATTTCCATTATCATTTTTTACTTTACTTTTCTATCCGCACCTCAATTTGTCCATCACACACACTTCAGCTTCACTGAAACAGGAAAAAAATGAGCAAAGCGAAACGCGGTGCCACAACGCTGAAGAAGCAGCTGGCCGAAGCAGAAGAAAACCACACCAGTAAACGGAAGACGGAAGCCGGCGTTTCGCCAGAAAAACGCGCCAAACATCCGTTGGACAACGGAGAAAACGAGCAAGACAACGAACAGCAGCAGCAGCCGAGTCAAAGTTCGGTGGATGAGCGAGTCATGAGCGCGTCGGAACTGGCCAAAAACGTTTTGTCGCTCGCGAAGCACAGCCGTAAACTGCTCGGCGCGCATGTCAGCGCCGCAGGTATCGCAAGTCGCGCGATGGTGTCCGTTTTCAATCGGCGTTTCTGGACTTTTCTTTTCGGTTGCTGTTTGCTGTTTATTGCGGGCACCGCTGTCAGATGTATGACTGCATGTGAGGCCAAATCTACGGAATGGCCGAGTAAACCATGGCCGCTGTTTTCAGAGTGCAAAGAACACTTGCGAAATTTGAATGAAGGAAAAAAGACGTTCAGAAACGCGATTGTGTGGCAAATTTGACGTGTTTTTTAAGCTAATTGATTCTTTCGCTGTGTTCTGTTCATTCCTTCGCACTTGCAAACATTATTGGGAGTTATCTTGTCATTCTTGAAAAATACAACTGGTCTGCGACTGATCCTGCCTTGATGGACTGTACAGCCAATTCGGCCATACTGTACAGAATGACTTTCAGTGATGACGCGTGTCGGCGTGGTCACGATGCATGAGCCAATGTTATGCTTGGTTTTGACGGCACTTTACGGATTATTGCGTCAACAGGTGGCCTGCAAAACGCTCTGGCCAACGCCGCGGAGATCGGCTGTCGTTCATTGGCGTTGTTTGTGCGCAACCAGCGTACGTGGACCGCAAAGCCGATGGAGGAGGAGATCGTGGCGAAATTCCGGAACACCTGCAAGGTCGGTGGTGCACTGGCGATCGTGTGAGCATGATCAGTTGTTGTTTGTTGTTCATCGTCCAACAGTTGGGAAAGATGTAGTGACGCAATTTGGCCGAAGGGTGCGAACGCTGCGTCGTTGTCCGCTGAGATTTGATGAGCGGGTGGATCACCGATTCAAATTTCGCGGGTTGTTGCTGTCGTTTGCCATGAGCGCCACAGAGGGACGGGGAGCCAAACTGATGACGTTTGCGACCGAAGCGGCCGGTTGCACTTCGAGGAAGCGCCAACGTCGGAACCTAAATTTCGCGGGTGATCACAATTTGCAGTCGCGTCTGTAGCGCCGGGGTAGGGCTTTCGTCTACCGTTCTGTAGGTGGAAAGTTCGAACCTCGCTGCGGACAAGACACACAATGGAGAAACGAAACTAAAGTGACCAACAACATCTAATGGTCTACTCCCTCCAGAGCCGAGGGTAAATTGGGCTCGTGGCAGTATTGCCCGTTTCCGCCGGAGTTCCGGAACCGGCGCGCGAACAAATAAAAAATAATCACTGCAGGAGTTCGGCTACGACGGTCGGCACGTGTTGCCGCATGGCAGCTATTTGATGAATCCGGGTGCTCCGGACGACACGATTCTGGCGAAGACGCGCACCGCGCTGGTGGACGAGGTGCAACGCTGCGAACGCCTCGGCGTCACCCTGTACAACTTTCATCCCGGTCAGTCTGATGGTTGTTGTTGGGATTTTTAGGCGATGGTTTTTCAGCCAGGGCTAACCCAGAGAAGCGTACTGAACGCCATTCAGTGGGGCGCCCCTCGAGTTTTTTTCTCTGTCATTAAGTGCCTATACACCCCTCGGCGAGGCTCGAGCCCCCGAGCGCACCGACTGTAGTCTGACGCACTACCACCAGGCCACGAGGGTGACAGTCTGATGGTCGCGGTGGGTGTTGCCTCCTGGCAACGGCTCGGAGACTTGGGTCGTTTAGGCTTTTTTGATGTTTTTTTTTCTGGTCAGGCTTCCAAACTTTTCTCTGCCAAGGCGAAGTGAAAAACTCAAATGATTTTTGTCAGGTTCAACGTGTGGCAAAAGTTCGGTGAGCGAGTGCATTCAACGAATCGCAGACACCATCAATCACGTGCACGCGAGCACCGGTGGCACTGTGAAACTGGGCGCGTGCGCGTTCGCTTTTCATGATTCATGATCTAAACAATTGTGGATGAGTGAAAAAAGATTAAAAAAACAACACCAAGAACTGCTTCTCACAGAATGTTGTACGATTTTCAATGTCAAGAAAAATGTTTTTCAGTGGTGGAAACGATGGCCGGACAGGGCTCCACAGTGGGCGGCAAGTTCTCGGAGCTGCGCGACATCATCGCAAAGGTGCACGATAAAAAGCGCGCTGGCATCTGCTTGGACACGTGCCACATATTTGCTGCTGGTCTGTGCGTTTTTTTTAGTGAATTGGTGAATGGGAAAATCGGAAGATTATCAAACAGCCTAAGTTTTGAAAACTCAATTGACTGTCATGGCGTCGGCATTGCTTCATTTTTTCAGGCTACGACATTCGCGCAGCGAAGGCGTATGAGAAAACAATGACGGAATTCAACGACCACGGCTTATTCGACTATCTTTGTGCGGTGCATTTGAACGACTCTAAAGGTATGTTTGCAAGAATGTTCCACCGTTTTTTTTTATTTAAAAACTTTTTTTCGTAACACTGTTTTTTCTGCACTTTCGGCGCCTGCAACTCCCGCCTGGACCGTCATGAGAACATCGGTCGAGGGCAGATTGGCGTGGCCGGATTTCGAAACTTGATGAACGACCCGCGATTCGACGGGATGCCGATGGTGCTGGAAACGCCCGAGGGGGATTACGCCAAGGAAATGATGATGTTGTATGAGATGCAACGTGGTTGACTGGAAACTGAATTTCTTGTGGAACTCTGGCTTCTTTTTGGCATTGTTTTTTGTGCGTTGTTTGATCTCGTTCATTCTCGCACACATATCCGTTTCGTTTCCATTTTATTTGCGCATTTTTGCTCATTCCTTTTCTCATTGTGAGTTTGTGAATGAATAAACAGCATTTTTCTTTTTTTTGACTGTCGTGTTCATTTGGTTTGGCTAACGCTGCTGTCGAATTTCGACCTCTCGTGACCGTGTGTCACGTGGTACCGACTTTCAAAAACGAGTTCAACCGTCGTGATTTTTGCAGTGTGCTTTGATTGACGTGGGAAATAAATTGTGGTGTGCTTTGATTGACGTGGGGAAATAAATTGTGGCAAATCAGAAAACAAAACGTGAACGGATGGAGGACAGCGCGTCGAGCGGCAGCGACGAGACGAACGAGACGGAGTTTGTGGTCGACGCGATCGTGGAGCACAAGCTCGGCCGGCAGTGGATGCGGCACGGCGTGCATTTCCAGAAACTTCTGGCTGCACAGACCGACCCGCCGTATCACCCGGACCGAATCTACTACCGGGTGCGTCGAGCGCGCTTGTTGCTTGAGCGGCATTCATGAAGCAGTATTTCGTGACGCGTAGCTGTGTGTTGAAACATCGCTACACGCGGTCACTAAAAACTGCTTCGTGAATGTTTCTTTAGTTTTTTTTGTGCAGTCCATTCCGGTGTGAAGGTAGCGATGTGTGGTTATGGAAGGCACTGTCCTTCAACAAGAACTTCAGTCGGAACAAGAAACGAAATTTGGAAATACGAATACGAAGAACGGTCCCACTCCCACCTGTTCTCATCTCAGAATTAAGGCCTGTGTGTTTAAGAGCCCAGTTGATCTGGTACAATGAACAAGGCACCCTGATTGGTTGCGCAAACCTGATGGCAAGCCATTTAGTGCCGCACTTTCTTTTCCTGATGATTTCAGTTCCTAGGTACAGATTGTGTTTTTTTTTAGATTCGCTGGAAGCATTACAGTAGCGCCGATGACACGATTGAGCCTGAGGAGCACTTGTGCAATTGCAGACGGCTGGACGAATATGAACAGGCGAACGCACAGGCTAGTTTGGCATGAACATTGCGAGAAACTCTGCATTTTTGTAGTAGTAATTTTTGTAGTCACCCTCGTGGTCGGGTGATACCGCGTTAGACTATTGTCTGTGCGCTCGGGGGATCGAGCCCCGCCGACGGGTGTATGGGCACTTAATGGCAGAGAAAACTCGATGGGCGCCCTCTCCTTGGCGTTCTGTACGCTTCTCTGGGTCAGTCCTGGCTAGAAACATCGCCTAAAATCCCAACAACAACAACAACAAAGTATTTCTCGTTCTCCTAATATTCTGCTCGGTTGTCCCAACAAAATGATTCGAAAGTTGCGTTTTTTTTGTTCAGCTAGATTCGGATCGCAGAAAAAGTCGAGCGGCAATTTTTGAAAGCGAGACGTGCACAGCGGTTGACGACGACATCGGCGCTAAAGAACCTTGTGCTTTTGACAAAAATGACGACACAACAGGACAGTTGGACAACAAGCAGTTCATTGAAAACGTACTGCAAACGTCGATTGTTGAGCACTCTCAAATCGCCATTAAAGACCTAAAGGTCTGTTCACATTTTGCAGTTTTGAGGCACTTTGAAATTTGAGGCACTTGACTTTGAGCAATGAAAAATTCCGTTTTTCTTTCAGACCGAACCGACCACCTGGTCAAATGGCAACAAAAAGCAGTTGCTTCGGAGAATCGATTCATATCGATTGAGTGAATTGAGCGCTCTTTTGGGCTCGCTGACAACGCAAATGTTTGTTTCCTTTTTAGGGGTTTGTCCGAATTTTGTAGGCAGACAGAAGAAGTGTCGTTTCATTTGCCAGTTTCCTGGTCAATCGCAATTCATGAACTATTATCTTTTCTTCAAGACCTGCGACTAGTGGACGTGAAAGAAAACTAGTTTCAATCTTTATTTGGTAATTCGGAATAGCCGAAGTGACCCGGGCCTTATTTAGGGGACTCGGATCGCTTTGCCAATTTTGAATTCCCGCGTCGTGTATGAGACTGCTTGCCGATCTATGCGCGCATGAAGAGGCGGGAACAAAATAAAAAGATATTATTTAGGAGCCACTGTGGGAATGTAATTGCAACTGTAAGCTGACTTTGCGACACCATCCATCCATGATCAGGTGCGAACTGTCCTCCAGCGCACGTGCACAGCCAGTGCCCGAGGTTGACCGGCCACTCAGTTGGCTGCGTGAACGCTGCGCTCGCCAGCGTGCCGGCACCACTTTCGAATGGTGGCGAATGAATCTGCAACAGGTTTGCACAAAATTTATTTTCTGGCTGAAAAATTCGCTTCCATTTTACAATTGAAATATTATCTGTTCTTTAGTTTTTGCAACAGAATGCATGCGCAGACGTCGAAAGGCAACTAGTTTCAATTTTTATGTATCAATTGAAAGTTGCCTAAGTAAATTGGGCCATATTTAGGGGACTCGGATCACTTCACCAATTTTGAATTCCCGCGTCATACAGTATGGCCGATTAAACATGGCAGCTTTTTTCAGGGTGCAAGGAGCTGTTCAGATGTTCAGAAACCCAATTGCGTGTCAAATTTTACATGTTTCTCAAAATTAATTGGTAATTCGTGCTATTCTGTTCATTATTTCTCCCTTTGCACACTCGATTAGCGGAAATCTGATCATTTTTGAGAAAGGCAACTCCTAGTCTGCGACTAATCTCGCCTTGATTGAGACTGCCGTATTTATTCGGCCATACCGTACACGAAACTGGTTACCTCTCCAGGCGCGCGTTGAGTCTCGGGACCAAAATGAAAGATAATAAATACCGTATTACCTCTATTAAACCCCCCCAAAATTAACCCCCCCCCAAAAAATAAACCCCCACCCCCTCGACAAGTTTCCAAATAATCCCCCCCAAAATAATCCCCCATGGGGGATTATTGAAACCTGTTTGAAACACATACCCAGCGAATTCAGTGGCTGAATGCAGTGACATTGGTGAAATTGTGCTACCAAAGGCCCCAAATGGATGAGTTAATGGTAATTTCATTACAAAAGGCTGTTGTAAAAGGAAATTTCTATGTAGAGTAGAAGTTTCTGCGACTTCCTTCCTGCCATAGAAGGTATTTTTGCCATTTTGCCCACTCCTAAAAATGGTTTCCAAATAAACCCCCCCCCCAAAAAATAAAGCCCCCCCCAAAAAAAATAAACCCCCACCCCCAGAAGTCGCTGAAGAAATAAACCCCATGGGGGTTTATTAGAGGTAATACGGTAAATGTGGTTTTTGGGTTGTTATTCGACCTCCTCTACCGTTCGCGCAGCTTGTAACACAGCGACAAAAAGCAATGTTTTTTTTTCTGTTTTCATTCAGACAGCAACCAGCAGCACGCAGAAACTGGTGCAACGAATGGCCGCCGCGGCGTTGCTGTGCGACTGTACGCTGTTTTGTCGACTGTGGCAGCGGCTGTGTCTGCTGGCTGCGAAGTCCGTCACTGAGAGAGCGTTGACCATAAAAGAGTGCGCCACCGCCGCGCTCGATGTATGCTGCTTTCTAGAGTCGTTTTCATGGTTACCGACTCCGGATTTCTGCTTTTGAGGAGAGTTATTCCAGAAATCCAAGTCTGATGAAGTTTGGACGTAGAGCTCGAGGTGGAACGAAAGTTCTGATAGATAGATAGATAGATAGATTGATTGACTGATTGATTTTATTCGACACATTGTAAGTGTCCCACGCATATGCGCAAGGAAACCCAGTTAATAGATAGCTGAACAAATTTTAAATTTAAATTAATTTTTTTTGTGGCGAGGCACTCTTTCAGATACCAAAATGGCGTCCCTGAAAAACAAGCTTGCATTTGACACACACAACAGATGTGCAGCCCCGTGTATTGCGCTATCATCCTCTAATCACTCGTCATTACAAGAATTCAATTAATCAACAAAACGAACAACTCTTGTAATTTTCAATAGGCATTCATGACCGAGACACACGACCGCCGCACGGGCACGAACATGCTGCACACCCTGTGCTGGCAGCGCAACGATCCGAGCGACCAGTGTTGCACGACAAAAACCGGCGACATTCAACACGGTGGCCACTGTTTGATGCTGGGCACACTGTTACACTTGATACCATGGGGCTCCGATCAATATTTGAACGCACGGACGACGAACGCCCAATGGACGCCGCTGATGATCGCGGCGCATGCTGGCTCGCACTGCCAGTTCAGGCGGTTGCTGTTGCATGGTGCGTTGTGTTGGTGTTGAAAGTTGACACGCGTTTGAAACACAGCATACACCGCCATGGCGGACTCCGTGCACTGGTCACTGGTGTATTATCGATTTTTTGGGTTCTGCGACTGCAGACGCAGAATGGAAACTAGTTTCAATCTATTGCGTGGCATTTCAAAATCGCCCACGTGACTCTGCTCTGGTTAGGCGATTCGGATCACTTTGTCAATTTTGAATTGCCGCGTCATGCATGAAACTGTTTACCTGTCTATGCGCACATTGAGTCTCGAGACCAAAAAATAAACGATCACACGCACTGACTGCTCGGCACACCAGTGCGACGGTGTGCTGGACTGTGCTCCACATCACCGCGAATTCCCGCCAATTGTGGCAATAAGCGCACCACATTCGGCCACACGATCGCACGGGCGGGTTGCTCACGCAAATATGATGCAGTCAATCAACGTCATCCATATGAATGCTACAATCTGTCTGCAGGTGCCTCGATCGGCCCGCTCTCTGCGCACGGCAAGTCTGCGCTGGACATCGCTGTTGACCGCGGCGACCTGAGCATGGTTGTGCAATTGTTTTTTTCAAACAGCGGAAATCTTGATAATATACGGATGATTGAAGTCGGTTACATTTCCGCGCGCAGATTCGCGTTCTCTTGTGGTCGGGCGCGGACGGAACAAGTGGGACAGCTGCTGGTTCACTGGTGCAATTAGCCAACAGTGGCAATGAGTCGCTCAACAAATGGCTGCACTCGCGATGTGCTGCACTAAGGTGCATGGTGCATGCTTGGTTGCACGACACTTGCGCAACGGTGCAACGCTCTGTGCAGACGGTGTACGCCGCCTATCGAACGGTGCCGCTGTCTCAAATGGTCGGTTTTGGTCTGTCTGTATTGAATGGCTATTTTTTTGGTGAGGATGTTTTTATATTTTGGAAGACGGTTAAATACATAATATCAATTTTTTTTAAGTTCTGCGACTGAATGGGTGTGCAGATGTAGAAAGGAAACTGGTTTAATCCTCATGTGGCAATTGAAAATAGCCTAAGTGACTCGGCCCTATGTTGGGGACTCGGATCACTTTACCAATTTTGAATTGCCGCGTCATCCATGAAACTGTTTACCTATCAATGCGCGTATTGAGTTGCGCGACCAAAATAAAAGACCATAGTTGTTCAATATTCCAGTGTGCAACAAATGGTGTTGCGATATCGATGGCGATACAAGACGACACGACAGGTACACATCGACAGTGGAACAGAGGCGTCGCTCGATCGGTGCGCGCGACCAGTTGAATCTTCCTGTTTCTGTTGACACTGGACTGATAATTTTAAGTGATCCCCTATTTTTGTGTGTTTTTTTTGTGATTTCTCGTTGACCTTTTTCCAGATACTCTTTCTGTTCGTCGCTGAATACGATGCCGCTGACGTGACGCGACCGTCTGGGAAACCAGCCTTGAGTCGTTTGCCTGTCACCGATTTTGAAGTTGTTCGCTGCTCGTGAGTTTTTCGAGTTTTTTTCAAAAATGTCTTTTGTTTCATGGACGTTTATATTGGTAATTTCTTGATTATTTGTCAAGACAGACAAAAAACAACAACTGTGTTGCAGGTGTAACGAACAGCCACTGCGAGTACTGAAAACGAACATTCCTGTGGTGGATAATCAGTGTATCATGTTTGATTCTCAAGGATTGAAAAACGGTGAAGGGCTTTTTGTCGGTGAAAATTTTTAAAAGGAGTTTTCAGTCAGTGATAGTCTTTTGTGGTCTCTTTGAACTGTGTAGCCGTTTTTCTATTTTCATAATTTATTTTTCACTGCAGGCCAGAACAACTTGCAAATCACGCTGAAATTCCGAAATCCAACCGCGGAAGTCGCCCAACAATACGCACGTGCCATTTGTTATCTGCAGTACGCAGTCTGCTCTTGACAAAATTCAGTTGACAAATGTGCTCTTGACAAATCTCTTGTTGTCTGTTTCACACGTTATAGTTTGACTTGTTTTTGCATTTTTGTATTTGTTTTGAGTTATTGTGCGTTTTTGATGAAAATCTCCAGAAGTTCTTTCACTTTGTTTGCTTTACACGTTGAATTCAGTAATTCAACGCTTGAATTGATAAAAAATTTCTAAAGCCATGTGGTTCGAAGACGTGTTAATCAGAACTGTGGTCCATTTAGCCACAAAACTATTATTGCAACTGCTCAGACTCCGACAATTGGTATTTCTGTTTATGTTCTTGCTTTTCCAGCACCCCAACTAAGCTCAACGGTGATGCTTAATCGCATCTTCATTGCAGATCTTGGCTAGCTGAGAACGTTTTCAAAATATTTTTTTTCCATTTTGTAATAATGAGCACCGCAATGGTTGGCGAAGCGAGCGAAGAGGACGAGGACGACTTGGATCAATCGATCGAGGGCACCTACGACGTCGAGCAGATCATCTGTCACGGACTGATCCACGAACATCGCGACAAGAAACGCGGCGCCTATCATTTCGATTTCTCCGAGAAGAACCTGAATCCATACGCGTTGCGATTTCAGGTGGTGTCGAGATTATTTGCTTGCTTGTTTAGTGGTGGCCTAGTGGCAGTGCGTTAGACTGCAGTCTGTGCGCTCGGGGGATCGAGCCCCGCCGAGGGGTGTATAGGCACTTGATGATAAAAAAACTCGATGGGCGCCCTACTGAATGGCGTTCTGTACGCTTCTCTGAGTTAGCCCTGGCTGAAAACATCGTCTAAAATCCCAACAACAACAACAACGACAAGGTTGTCGTATGGTCCGGCCGACCAATGCAGTCGCTTCATCAGGTGTCGATGTGTCCTTCTCCAAGTCTAAACAGCATAGCAACTATTTTTTTCGTGCAAACACCACTGCCTGCGCGCGCAGATTCGTTGGTACACGTATCCGCCGTCGAAAGACACCTTGGAACCAGAAGAGAACTTGCGCGACGACGATGGTGAACCGTGTGAGCCGTTCGAAGTTTACCTGAAGCAGCACGGTGATTCCGTCGCAAGGGACCGCAGACGATCGAAACTGCTGACAAAAGCGTGGCGTAAGCATGGTCGACCTTCAGAGGTGCGATGTTGAAAGGGGAGCGGGGCATTGCAAACAGCGGTGGCTTGAAATTGTCTGAGATTAATCATTCATTTTAATTCGCGAAACTCCGGAGTATTGCTCAGCAAGTAATACGGAGACCTGTATGTTTCGTTAGTTATCGCCAGGAAAGCGTTTCTCAAGTAGTGCACTGAACGTGTGAGACTTTCCACGGGGGCGCCGCGGTATGCGTCTACCTGGCGAAACCGCAAACAGCGGACTTCGTGTATTGAACTTTTGATATTGAAACTTTTCACAGGGCTTGTCGCCTGATCTCGAGCGAGCGGTGCTGGCGGGTGAAACAGACGTTTTCGATGCGTTTAATTCGCCGGTGCGAGCCGCTGGCAGTGACAGCGCGCTAAAGGCGGCGAAGAGAGAAGTAAACGACACGAAGAAGAGGCGAATTGTTGAAATCATTCCGGATACCGATAGAGGCGATGACAGGAAACGACCAGTGCAGACGGTCGGTAAAATATGCTATTCGGTGTTGTGTTTTTGACAAATGTTTTGGGATGGTGCAAAGCCTTTCAAGATGATTGGTTTGCTGACTGGTTGTTGCAAATCAACCAAGTTTTTTTACCTTCCGGCCTGTCCATCATCAGAATCCGAAATGGAGTTGCCTGATCAATCAGTAATGAGCGCCACTTGAAACAATCGAAGCTGCTCGATTGTAATATTCAAATCTGATTGACGTGCTGATTGGCTGTATCCGGACTGGTGCGATGTACGGTGCACATTTCAGTCGGCAGCGCCCGACAAAAGCCAAACGCAGCAACGATGTCGCATGATAGACGATCCGTCAATTTTCCTCAGTGACATTCCCGTTGCTGCCGCAGCATCGTCAACATCGAGCAAACCGAAATCAGCGTCCGTTCTGGCAACGGTGATGCACAGCAGTAAATCGACGGATAAGAGTCGCACGCTGAAATCGCCCGTGGAGAAGAAAACGTCGAAAGAGTCAAAATTTCCAAAATCGAATGTGTTGAGTGAACCGAGCCGAAAATCGACCAGTGATGAAACGATGAAAAAACGCTCGAAATCGGATGAATGCATGCGAAGGGACGCTGTGACCGAGAAAACTACGAAGCAAACGTCGACTGGGAAGGAAACGGGTGCGTTGGTGGGCGAGAGAAACGAGCGGAGAACGACTGGCGGAAAGTCGAAGTTGAAAGCTCAGAAGGGCACTTGCACTGCGGCTGTGGTGAGCATAGTTTCGAAAATTAATTTTTTTGTTTATCGTTTACTTACAGTTAGATTTTGTGTCTTGAATGCTGAATAGCACACTTGCAATGCAAGTTTTTGTTATAATCAATTCAAATGTGGCACGGTGACAGGCTTTGTGCGACTGGTGGTACCGCCACGAGTACACGACTCGCCACTTAATCAGTTTTCTCCATCGGTGAAACGAGATTCGCCGATAAACCTATAAAACAATCGATTTCTTTACGAATCTCAACTGCAGGCGGCATTGTGCGAACAGCTTGAACGTGTGCGCGCGCTGTGTCATCAGCAGACGGACTGCCTCGACACTGCGGTGTACCCGTTGCCTCCATGGATGTTGCCGGTGTCATGGCTGCAGGAAACTTGTGCGTACAAACACGGCCGACACCTGCTGCAAGACTGGCTGAGCGCACAGCGAATGGTACAACAGTGTCGCTCAGTTTGTTTTCGCTTGCCCACTCATGGTGTCTTGCACTTCTCTGCTCTCATGCCGTGCACTGCAGAATAAAAACTGACTGACTGTTTGTTAGAAAATGGTCGTTCAACGTTATCCAAGCGTAAATTTTATTTGAAAAATTTATGCAAGCGGATCCACAATTTTATCCGCCGAACAAAATCACCAACCCTGCCAATTCGTGGTAAACTGCGGCAAGGCCAATCGCTTGCAGCATTCCTGGTGCCTTCACCTTCCGTTTACAGTCGAACTCTAAATTATTGGGAATCCGCTGATTCGTTGGTTGGTATGCGTGCTTTCTGTGTGAACCAAACTCCGCCCCTACAGAAAACATGCATCACATGACCACCAACCAATCAGCTGATCCCCTATAATTTAGAGTTCGACTGTACGTGCCTGCATGCAGCCAACCAAGAGATGTAAACGAGCTTTTCCTCGGTCGTTTTGCGTTCAGTCGAAATCAATTCCAGAAAGCGGACGACGAATCAGTGCCGTTGGATGATCGATTGGTCAGTGCGGTTGTGTTGGGTGACTTGGACAGATTCCAACACTGTTGGCAGTCGTTGATTGACAAGGAGCGACCAACGGATGTAGTGGCGTTCTGGGAGGTCCGTTGTTGTTTTGAAGGCAGTCGATTCGAATGAGGAAATCGGTTCTGAGAGTTTCTGTTGTGTTCGCTGTGTTGCACATTGAGTGTGTTGCATCGTTCTTGTCACGTTGAACCACAGTCGTGTGTGCGACGGTTTCATGGTGCAACCAGGTTGACCGTGCCATTGTTCGGCTGCAACTGTACATGCCGCAATTCTCCGCACCTCAACGCGCCGCATGATGCGCAGGCCACCACGGTTCACCACACCGTTGCACGCGTACAGTCGAACTCGAAATTATAGGCAATCAGCTGATTGGTTGGTGATCACGTGCTCAATGCGTTCTGCGTACGCATTGCTGTGGGCGCGGCATACGCCGGCACAGAAAGCATGCATGCATGCGGGTTGCCCTTCTTTTCTAAAAAACCGACACGCTCGTTGTCGGACATTGTTTAAACGGACCTAATTCTAATCCTAGTTCTAAAGCATAATTCTAAGCCTAACCTGATCCTAACCTAATCCTAACCTAAGCCAAGCCTTTTCAAGAAGGAAGTTGTCAGAATAATTGCGTTTTTAACAAGTTTTTGTTGAGGCCGGAGCGTGTGCACGCGCGCTAGTGGGTCATGAGCATGAGCATGCCGATGCCGCGTGCGCGTGCGTTTTAAAAAAGAAGCGCCAGGGTGCAGGCGTGACGTAACAAACAACAATCATCAGCTGATTCCCCATCATTTAGAGGTCGGCTGTATTCAACAAACCGCTCATTCATTAGTCGTACCACTAACACAGCCGTTCAGCATGCCCCGTATCACAGCATCACTTTCTTTTCGTATTATTCTCTTTGCAGGCCTTATCCGAACGCACCAAAGATGCCACGTTTGGCTGCACGCTTTTGCACGCCGTCTGCTGGCATCGGCGTCAATCAGCCGCTGCTGAGCGCAGCGCTTCGAACAATGACTGCTCAAAGAATTGCGCCTGTGCTCACAGTCGGTTACTTGGTCATTTACTGGCGATGCTGCCAAATGGATGCCAAATGGTGGACCAACGAATCGCACAAAGTGCATGGACTCCGTTGATGGTGGCTGCCAGGGCTGGTTGCACGACGCAAGTGCAGATGTTGATCAATAAAGGTGTGCTGTTGATCATTTGTTGGTGTTGATCAATAATGTTGATCAATAAAGGTGTGCTGTTGATCATTTGTTGGTGTTGATCAATAATGTTGATCAATAAAGGTGTGCTATTGATCATTTGTTGGTGTTGATCAACAATGTTGATCAATAAAGGTGTGCTGTTGATCATTTGTTGGTGTTGATCAACAATGTTGATCAATAAAGGTGTGCTGTTGATCATTTGTTGATGTCGATCAATAATTTAGAACTACGATTCATATAAATCAATCAGTATACTGCGGCTGTGACCAAATCAAACCATTTCCCACATGTATCGGTCATTCTTTTCTTTCGGCTTGAGCGAGACTCAATGCGTTTATGTAAAAAAATGATGATAACAAGCACGAAATATGTATGATTTTGATTTTTCTTGCTTTTTTCACAGGCGCCTCAGTGGATGCCCGCGGCAAGTACGGCGCTGATGCGCTGCGTCTCGCTGTGGAACGCGCCGACGCCGACGTGGTCAGGGCATTCATGAAGCAGTATTCAGTGACCACGCTGCTATGTTTTAACACAGCTACGCGTCACTAAATACTGCTTCATGAATGCGCCTTAATATTGATGTTTTCACAGGAATTTTGTAAATTCGAAAAACGTAAACGTTTTTTTTTTTAATTTCAGATTCAAACTTTTGTCGCTTTAGGTGAAACTGCTACTGTTGGCCGGTGCTGACGCCGCCGCCGTTTCCTCTGGAGGCCTGATGCAAACGGCCGAACGGAAATCTGCCGACGCACGCACCGCGCAGTGTGCTGCGTTGTTGGTCGACTGGCAAACGGCGCAGCACTCGACGCTGGATCGGTGGACGTCAAGCGGCGTGACCGACGCGCTTCGCCTGCGGCTGGTCGTGTCGCTCGCGCGGTTGCACTCGATGCAGCTGCGCAGCAGCGATCGATTGGTTCGATGGGCACCGTTGCAAGTTGTGCTTGCTTGTGCGCAGCGTTTTTCGCTTGCCACTTTCTCTGGTATCCATGCCGTGCACTGGCAGCATAAAACTGACTGACTTAAGGCGCGTTTAGCAATTAGTTTTTTTTTGTGCGTACGCACGGACACGACACGTAAAAAATGGCCACGCGATTTAGCAATCGTGTCGTGTGTGCTATCTTAATGCATTACGGACACGATTAGTTTGCGTACGGGATTTAGAACGACGTTTGTGCGTACGGACAGAAAAACTAAAATGGTGTTTCCGCCTTGACTGACTGTGCAGGTTTCTTTGGTTGGTTTGCTTTTTCGGTCAAATTTGTGTTTTTTTATTCAGATTGAAAAATTTGTCGACATCGATGACATACATCTGTTTGAGCGGTTGCGGAATGACGATACATTGCTGAAGTCGCGGCCGGTCCGTCACTAAAACAGTCTATTATCAATTTTTTTAAGTTCTGCGACTGAATGCGTGTGCAGACGTAGAAAGAAAACTTGTTTCAATCTTTATGTGGCAATTCAAAGTCGCCTAAGTGATTTACTTTACCGTTTACCTTGGATCACTTTACCAATTTTGAATTCCCGCGTCATCCATAAAACGGTTTGCATGTCTATGCGCGCATTGAGTTGCGGGACCAAAATGAAAGATCATAGTTGATTGCGTTCCGATTTTGGTATCCTGTTCTCAGTCATTTTTGTTTCTCCAGGTGTTGATCATGTTCTTTGCTCATTATGAAAGCGGTGTTGACAGCAGGTCAAGTCTACCTATCGATCACTCAGACGCGCTACTGAAGCGTGTCGATGCAAGCACACTTCCATTGAGTCGCTGCCTGTACGTTTACAAATATGCGGCTTTTTCTGGTGAAATTGCAGCTAGTCTTGAATTCTCAAATTACCGTTGGTCGTCACTTTTAGACTGAACGATCGACCGCTGGCAAGATTGAGCGACAACTCTTCGTGTAAACTGTTCACATTCACGCCATTCTCAATAGGTTCGTGTGGGTTGGCCTATGGGCTGTTGTTAATCAGTGCGTTTGGCGATCACAGCCCCATTGAATCTTGGAATTTCGAACAACAATAAAATTTTTTCTTATTTTCGCACAAAATTATTTCAGGCAGAAATGTGCTGCGTTTCGAGTTCGCGCCGTCTGACGGCGGCAATTTGGTGGCATTTATTCGTCCGTTACTGGTGGCTCGTTGCTAAAAGGGTGCTTTTCAACAACAACGAAAACTCAGTGAATGAATTTTGTAACTTTTGTCGATGTTATGCATTTTTTCGTTTTTTTGTCACTGGTCGACGTTTCCGTTCGGTCTCATTTTGTTTTGTGTTGATACGCTGTTGTTATTGAGCCATTTTCACACCGGTTCCTGTCCTGATTGCCATTTTCAGTTGAACAATTTGTTTGCTAGTTTTAGTTGCTTGTCTGCTGCGCAGTCGTGAGAGTTTTTACCATGGTAGATTATATTTGTGCAAATCTCTCAACTTGTTAGTGCATTGTGTGCCCCATCTTATGTTATTTCTTGTTATCGTCGTACGTACAAACGCTTTGATGGTGCTCCGTGAAATGCAACTCGATAAACAGAAACAGAGAAAGCTCCAAAAAAACTAGAGATGGAAGAGACTAGTAGAGTTAGTGACAGCGTGATACGATCACCATCAGTGAAGTGGGGTGGGTGTGGCAGTCATGTGGTTCCGTGATGATAGGTGGATCGATTTAGAGGGCTTGTGGTTGCAACGGCCAGGGCCTGAAATAAATAACGTGATTTTTGCTTTTTTGAGTAACATGGCACTCTAACAACAAAAAACTGACCAAGCTTGGTTAGTTGCCGTTGGTATGAATTTCAAATCTTGGTCAGTTTTTTGTTTTGTGGGCAAAGAGGTTGGTGGATGTTATGGTAACTTTTTTGGTTCTGCGACTCAATGACTCGATGCGTTCGTGGAAAAGAAATTAGTGTCATTCATTGATGTGGCAATTCCGAACTGCCTAAATGTCTCAACCGCATATTCAGCGACTCCGGTCACTTCACCAACTTTGAATTCCCGCGTCAAGCATGAAACTGGTTTTCAGTGTGTCTATGCGCGCACTGAGTCGCAGAACCAGAAAAATGGATCATTCATAGATTCGTTGCAGCAACAGTAAGAAACGGACTGCTTCGATATTCGAACCAACCGCCTGCATTTCGCGTCGAATCTGAGCGGGGTCGGGCGCGATCGAATGCTCGACTGGAACGATTGTCGACAATTTCGGTTGTCTCAGAGCGGCGTAGTAGGCCGCTTTAGTGACCACCTCCACCGCGGACCATCGTTTATTCGGGTTGAAGCGGAAGATCTCACTCAATAGATCCACTAATTCAGGCTGGTACAGCGGCGAAGGTTCGATTTTCTGAAGAGACAGAAACTCACGGAGCGAAGAAGAGCAGTGTTGTTTAAGAGAAGAGAGAAAAGCCGTTGCGGTGAAACGTGGTGAACTTGTCGCGCCAAGCGGTGATTGTGGAGACATTGCGATAATGCTCACCATGGCCGTGCCATTGCATGGCGCCATGGCCACAAGTTCACCCCCGTTCTACCACCGTCGACTCGCACGGGTCTATATGGTGGGAAAGGAAGACAGCATTTTTTCTAAACACGATCAGAACAAACGAACCGATTTGAGGCCGCTTGGATGGTCGACGTGTCTCAGCCAGACGCCCAGATCTGGGTCGCCGGGGTCCATGGCCAGTAGATCCTGCAATTTAGATTACGGCCAGCTGTTTGGCCATTTTGGCGAATCAACTTACTGTTAAAATAATCAACTTATAGACGCGGCACACAATTTTGTGCCCGAAAATGCGAGCAGCAGCGCAATTCCGCGAAACTGTCACGTGTCCACTAGCCGATGTGGTCGGCGTTCCAACAGTGTCAACGATCATTTGCATTTGTCCCTTTCTGTCCGAGCCAGCCCAGAGCACCCTGCCGATGGCGAGCTCCGCGAGCACACAGCCAGCCGCCCAGACGTCGATGCGCACACCGTAGCGTTCGCTCTGGAGGCACAGCTCCGGCGCTCGATAGTAGCGCGTCACCTGCAAACGAGCCGGTCGCGTCGAGTGACTGTGCGATTCGCAAATGATTGCCAGTACCGAACTCGAAATTATAGGGAATCTGCTGATTAGTCGGGATTACGGTATGCATGCTCTCTGTGCACGCATTGCTGTGGGGGCGGAGTTTGGTTCGCAAACAGCACATGCAAACCGCAATCCCAGCGAATCAGCTGATTCCCTATAATTTCGAGTTTGTTTGTATGTATGTGCGTTTGTTTTTTTTATAACTTGAACAACGCTGAATGCCTGCGCATCGAAACATTCGGAGTTCAATTGTGTTTTATCAATTCGCATTGTATCTTAGTGTTACATTGTATGTCTCAATTTCGCTGAGGTGCAACAGACAACCCCCCCCCCCACCCTCAAACCTGATAGGGGCTACTCTGTTCGCACGTGTCCATGCTCATCTTCGCGTTGCCAAAGTCGGTCAGTTTAATCGAGCCGGTCTCCGGGTTCAGCAGCAGATTCTCCGGTTTCACGTCGCGATGACATATGCTCGCCGCGTGCGTGTATGCGAGCGCTTCGAACAACTGCGCAACAAAAAAGGGTGAACAGCGTTTGAAGTTTGGAAGCATTTGTCTTCTGACTTCACCACAAAAAAAACTGGATGCACAGAAGAATGCGCTGCGATTCATGTATCACAGAGAAAACTGTAATTTCGCAGTCAATTCGCAGCTACGCTTTTTCCAAAGTGGTTGACGCGCGTGCAGTGTCGTATTCGCCAAAAAAAAACAGTTTGGGCTTTACTTCTTTACCTTTTTCTGTTTTTTTTTCTGTTACGCTGTTGCTTCGCTACCTGATATGTCCACGATCGCACGTGCTCGCCAGAGAGCGGTTCATTGGCAGCCTCCAGCTGCAGCATGCGTTCGTGCACCGTCATCGGCATGTACTCAAACACCATCTGCCAGCAGTGGTGAATTTCGCCGTGCAACTATTGTGGATTTATTCAAACGTGTCCGGACTAACGTGACGTCATTTTATTTAAAAACGCCCGTTTGTCAAAGTACAGGCACTAAAATTTCAGTTTGGTGTGACTGATTCGACATTCACCATTTGTTTACGTGAAGAAATCGGCTAAACGAATAGTCTGGTTTGCTGTGAACGACAAGCGCATGTTTTGTGGCACATGACGTCATTTCAGTGGGACACGTTTAAAAAAATAGGCCATATTATGATTTTTTAGGTTCTGCAACTCAAGGCGTCTGCAGACGTGGAATGGAAACTGCAGTAGTTTCAATCTTTATGTACATATATTAGCAATTCAAAGTCACCTAAGTGACTCGGCCCTATTTTGGGGACACGGACATTTTGCCAATTTTGAATTCCCACGTCATCCATGAAACTGTTTGTGCGCGCATCGACTCTCGGAACCAAAACAATACGCACACAATAAGCGAAATACATCGACAAAACATTCAGGAAACACTTCCGCCGTAAATACATCTCGGAAGAAATCTTCACGTTTCCAATTTTAGATGACACACTGTCGAAATTCAATGATTTACATACCTGAGTAACAAAGAAGTAGATCATACGTGCGACCGTTTCGGTGTTCAAATGTAGATGGCTGGAATGCCGGAATGCCGTTGTTCAGAGCAGCCACAAAGAAGTGATCGACGAATTAAAAAAAAGACAAACAAAACGACTGCCTGTGGTCAGTTTTATATAAATGAGGAGTGTTTGAAAAGTGAGGAGTTTTACTCCAGGGTGTTACAAAAGTTAGACCCTGACAATTTCTAAATAAATTTATGGAGGTGAACCAGCAGAATGAAATAAGTCGGCGCTGATTTTGGCAAAAATATTAGACCAATATGAAGCCTTGGTTAAAAAAACTTCAGAAGTTTAATTCTTCAACCGGAATTCGTTACGGTCTAACTTCGGAACACCCTGGAGTAAAACTCCCACTTTTCAGACACCACTCACTTTCATAAAACTGACCACTGGACTGACATTGAGATAAGTCTCGCGGCATCATTTTCATTGGCCGGCCATGTTTTCCTGATGGCCACCACCTGGTTGTGTTCGTCTTCGCTGTCGATCACGCCTCTGTAAACGTTGCTGAACACACCGTGGCCACACAGTTGCTGGTCGAACAGCAAAATTTTCTTTCGTTCAAAGCAACCTCAAGAAATATTTTAATACGTATTTTTACTTACCAGATGATCTTTTATTTTGGTCCCGGGGACTGAATGCGCGCATAGATGGGTAAGCAGTCTCATGCATGACGCGGGAATTCAAAATTGGTAAAGTGATCCAAGTCCCCTTAATAAGGACGGGTCACTTAAGCTATTCTGAATTACCACATAAAGATGGAAACTGGTTTCCTTTCACGTCTACAACCGCATTGAGTCGCAGGTCTTGAAAAGATAATACCGTATTACCCCCATTAAACCCCCCCCCCCCACCATTAATCCCCCCCCCCCCACCAATAAACCCCCACCCCCACGACAAGTTTCCGAATAATCCCCCCACAAATAATCCCCCATGGGGGATTATTGGAAACCTGTTTGAAACACATACCCAGCAAATTCAGTGGCTGGTTGCAGTGAAAATGATGAAATTGTGCTACCAAAAGCCCCAAATGAATGAGTTAATGATAATTTCATTACAGAAGGCTGTTAAAAGGAAATTTCTATGTAGAGTAGAAGTTTCTGCGACTTTCTTGTCTGCCATGCAAGGTATTTTTGCCATTTTTCAATAAACCCCCACCCCTAGAATTTGTAAATAAACCCCCACCCCTAAAAGTCGCTGACGTATTCCCCCATGGGGTTTTTTGGAGGTAATACGGTATCTGCCTAATATTTTTTTGCATCCCCCATCCGATAAGTTCGAATTTACGGCGCCACATTAGATTAAAAATGACTAACCGGCGTTAAAATTGAGGCGCATGGCGGTATAACTTTGAGGACTTTGTGCCGCGGTCATTCTCCGCACGGAACCAGTTTGGCCGTGTAGCTAAGAAAAAGCATTTTTTTGTTGAAACAGAAAGATTCAATGAAAAAACTTGTTTTTTTATTTGAACCGCATGAATCGGAATCGACAAACGGGTGTCACGTGCATGGTGTAGGGTGTAGTCCTGTTTCACGCTATCTTTCTGGAATGGAGGAGTAACCAACCAGTGGCCGATACCATAACCTAGTAAGGGCTCAGATTGAGAGGGAAGAAGGAATTCGAGGCTGTCCCCGTCTTTTAGCGCCGTGAGAACATTGCCGTCCAAAAAAACAACAACGACGTTTGGGATCTTCGGGATTCTCTAATCTCTGCTCTTGATGAAACCGCATTGTATACCAGGGAATCTCACAATGTTATGCTGTAGTTGGTGGTGAAGTTCTCGCGACGTGGAATGCCTGTGGTGGAAAATGACGTCAAACAGCGAGCGACGTTTCGTGCGCTGTTGTGGGTGGCGATCCGCTGAATTCTTGTGATGCTGATGTGTATGGTGCTCAGATGGGCGCGTCATGATGACGGGATGTCGGGATTGGCATTCGCACAAGACTGCCGTTGTTTCAGGGAGGACAGTGAAAAAAGAGTGATCTGGGTTGTGGTGGTCTTGGTCGCGTGGTTTTATTCAATTTTTAAGGGGTCTCCGTTTTTTTTGGTGTTTTTCATTTGGTTGGTGTGACTTAAATTCAAATTACTTTCCTTTGCGGAACAACAAACTCGGGACAGTTTTGTCACGCAAGCGTGCGCCGTATAACCTCCGTATCAGGGTTGTTAAACAAAAATGAAATTTTTTTTAAAAAAAAGTGATTAAAAAACAACAAAAATGCCGATTAAAAAAAAAATCGCAAAATTTTCTTCTAATATGCTCTGAAAACCTCAATTTTGGCACAATTTTTCGAAAGTTCAACAAAAATTTTCTTTGATTATACCTCGTAAAACCTTTAGCAGTCGATTTTGGGCCGTTTTACCGACTGATTTTAGGCTTCGACAACATCTGCGATGAAGTTTTTGAGCGTCCCAAAGCTTAGCCTACCATTTCCGATGCAGATAAGGTGACGATTCGCCTCGCAGAGCGTCCGATTGTGCTCGCTGCTCCGTTTGCAAGCGCTACGTTGTCTGGTTGCTGCTTCGTGTCGTGTCGTCGCGACACCATCAGAAGAATTGATCGAATTTCAAGGCGGTATGTTTGTCTTCACTTTAGCATTAGCTTAGCTGGGGACAATTAGTGACGTTTTGGAGGTCAAAACACAAGAAGAGGCATGGTGACGGTTTGGAAAAGGGGTAATTGAGGTCACCAAAACAAAATCTGCAAAGTTCCGCCATACGGGAGTCATTCGGGAGGCGCTTGCATATCATATGTGGTTCTTCGGACTCCCTGATTGATTTAGCACAATTTTGATTTTTGAAATTTTTTTTTTTAATTTTTTAAAAAACAAAACAAAAATGACGATTTTTGTTTTTTTTAACAACCCTACTCCGTGTACGGTCCGTAGTTTTGTCAAGGGCCTTGGATTAGGATTAGGTTTACGATTAGGAACCTACAACGACTCATTGAAAGCATACTCTGATCAAAAACAACACTTTTAAGAATGCATACAAATCATCCAGGAGGCAGACACGAATCGGACGGAAACGGAACATCAAAAAAAGCAAGGGACAATGTCGTCGTGTTCGGAAACGGAGAACGAAGAACCAGAGTTTCTCGTTGAAAAAATTGTTTGTCACGCGCTAAACTTCGAACACAAGGAAACCAATCGAACTGCGTATGCGAACACGTTCCCCAACGAAATTGCCAGACACGCCAATCCGTACGAGCTTCGCTTCAAGGTTCGTTCGTGCGTGCCATGATGAAACCGTTTGTTTGGTTTCAGATTCAGATTCAGATTCTTTATTTATTTCAACGCACAACATAAAAGTCATGGCAAATAGACGAAATGTTTGTTGTGTTCGATTGTTTCACCGGTTGTTTTCGAATTTCCAGCACAGAATTAAAAACCACTTGCATGTTTTACGTTTTGACACACTTCGTTTTCAATATAACACCTTCATTTTCGACGCAACACCAAAAGCCGACAGTAGTGTGGGTGTGGCAACTAGGGCGCAATGCTTAAGCATAGGCAGTGTTTAAGTATAGGCAGGAGGGGGTGGTGGTGAGTCATGGGTGTGTCCCCTTGGCCCGTGACGTCACGATGTGGTTTTATGCTGCTGCGGTTTTGACCGCCAAGATTGTTTCTTCATGTCTCGTGAACTGCGGTTTTGCCCGCTTTTATGTTTTTCCCGCCAAGATTGTCTAGCTGTGTCTTCATGTCACTGTGACATACTAGCAAAATGACCCGTGCCTACGGCACGGTTAGCTGATAAAGG
>JASANC010004574.1:0-15630 GCA_030248135.1 Theristus sp. LFF4_11
TGCAGAACACCCTGATAAATGCGGTTGAACCCGTTGTGCAAAAATGCTTCCCCAGACACGCAAAATAATGACTGAAACACACAAAAAAAACAAAATCAATATGAATTTCACTTGACTAGAACATCGGGAACTAGTATCCGTAAGGCAACGTATCGCCGGAAGGCAAAACCCTACGTTTATCACGAGAAATCACACGGAATGTCTTGCGAACCGGTTTTGTCACAACCGTTCTGTCCGTATTTCGACGAATTTGGTCCATCACAATATCAGTGGTTTCTTTGGTTCCAGTGTTCAAAAACGTAATCACAGACTTTTTGATTGTGTTGAAATTGAGCCGCTTTGACGTCGTGGCGTTCAACGTGAAGCCACGGATCTTCACGACGACCTTTTCCTTGGCATGTTCCGGCAGCCACGCTTTGAATGCGTAGACCTTGAAAACAGATTTTCCAGAAAAATTTGTTGTTGTTTTAAAACAATTTAAAACCGAGCTTGTTTTGTTTCAAACAAAAGAACCAACTTTCGGTCCGCCGGACACGAACTCGGTTATCCAACCGCCATCCAACTCGTCGGGGGGGTCACGAGGGAATCACCGTAGTCCTGGTTTGTAGTCGCCAGGGCAATGCACGAATATGCAAGGGTGGAAACAAACCATAAATTTGAATAGAAAGTGGAAAAGCTGGAAAATTAGTTTGGAAAATACCCTTCAATTTGAATAGAAAGTGGAGCAACAAGAGGAAAAAAAAGATGTTTTCGACCCGTGTCAAAGTACAGGACGTTCTTGCCGAGCGGTTCAAGGTAGCTATACAACTTCATACGGGCATGCGCAGTCACGTAGGCGGCAATGACCGGATTAGTGTACTGCTGCTCTTTGACGAACTCGTCCGCCTGAGAAAGGAAAACAGGTTAAAAATGATGTGAATTAATTACAATCTGAATAAAATAAAAGTTGATAAACTTACCTTTGTGTACGTTACTTGCACCATGTCCTTGTTGACAATGCGGATCGAACTGATGTCATTGGCGGCATCGAACACCATGCGCAAGTATTCGTCGGCTTCCTTGAAGTACTCTTGCTGAGGCAATGTGCAACGCTGGCCGAATTTACCCTGCAGAGTAGATAAGTTGAACGATGATGAGTGAGTGATGTGACATACAAATGATAAACACAAAAAAGATGTAAACGTACCCAGAACGAATTCAGACCGAGCTTCGCCAAGCTACGCAATGCGCCGTTCTTTTCGATTTTGGTCGGATCCAGCTGAATACCCTCGCGGGCTTCATACTCGCGAATGTACGAAGCGCGGTCGTCGTCATTCTGCACCCACGCAGGCCAGTCGGATGCTTGCTGCTTGATTTGCAGGAACGCGTCGATGTACTCCGTGAACAGACCAGTGGCGCCGGTGCTTGGGTCGTACTTGGCCCACTCTTCGTAGTCGTAGACCTCGGCAACGTCGAGCACCTGAATAATACTCAACATGATTGCAATAGTTATCAATAATAATTGCTGATTAATAACCATCTCAGAGGAAACCAACCCTGTAGCCGAGGGAGAGTGCCTTGTACACTTCCATCGTCGTCCACACACCCCAGAACTGTCTCTCCTCATTGGAATGGTCACAGTCGGTTTGCTGCTGATTGTCGGCGCAGGTGGCACACAGAGGAAAACAAAGCTTGTTGTTCGACCGACGAGGGAGGAACGGGTGGAATAGGCCCTTTGGCGGCAGAACGAGGCACTTGATAATCCCCTTGTACGGTTGAGTGTCACCGTCGATTGGTTGAAAGTTCTCCGTAACGACGCGCGGATGACCCACTGGAAACTCGCAGTATTTGTTCGTCCAGGGGTACAAACTGCAGACGTCGGCGTAGAAGATCTTCTCGTTTCCGTCGATCTTGTGTCTCAGCTTGATGGCGTTTGTGCGGCCTGCAAATTTGAACGTTAATAGGACAATGTAAAAGCGTGTTTCAAAAAGTGCCACCGAAAAAAGTTCACAAAGCTGACCGCCGTAAAAAGCGTCCCTCGGATCCAACGGATCGTGAATCTGGATGTCCGCGAAGAACGCCGCCATTGCTGGATCGTTGGCCAGTTCACGATTCAGCTCACACTCCCACTTGACGCAGACTCGGAAACCCTGCTGTTCCAGATCACGTTGGCGATCCAACGTAGCCTGGAACGCCTCGTGCGCAGTCATTTCCGACATCGGCAGTTTGTTTCGACGGTTCGGAAAACAACGCTCACAGCCATGGAAGGCCTATAAAAATTTAGGCAGATAAAGAACCATGTTTCTCGATAACTCGTTTTGGTGGTTTGGAAAACACAAGGGCTACGAAGGGCTACGAAGGGCTATGAAACAGGCAAAGTTAAAACAGAACAGATAAAGAACGAAGCTAAATGTGACTTACACATCCGTTGAACTCGTACAACTGCGTCGGATCAGAACGTAACTGGCCGTCGACCTTGAATCGGTCGATGCGCACTTCGCCGCCGTTGCGGGCATGTTGAATGTCAAGATTCTCTGTTTCGGCCAGCCACTTCAACCATTTGATGGCGATGACGCTGTGACGGTCATCCCGACGGTAGCCGCGATGCGGCATTATTCCGATTGTGTCCTTTTTCAGAAAGTTCTTGCGGTAGATGTACATGCACGTGGACGGGATCGTGGTGGCCACCGTGAAGGGGTCAACGTTGAACTGTTCACGGATCAGTTTCCGGAACTTTAGGCAACCCTGGAAAGAACAAGGAAACAGTCAGAGTTTAAAACATTACTTTGAAAAGGTCGCAATCAGTTCTGGTTTCAAAGACCTGCTTCAAGATCGACACATCCACTTTGCAGTACGCCACAATGTCACGTTGCATATCGAACTGCACACCGGCTCGCTGCTGTTCGTTGTACCATTTGTAGAATACGTCACGTGCGTCGGCCTTCATGTTACCCGGCCCATAAAAGCTGGAATAACCATAAAGTTTTTTTAGATACAGAATTTATTGGAAACACTGACAGCGCTAACTCACAACGCATCAGGCAGATCGCCTTTGTAGTGCCAGTTGCCCATTGTGTTGAACAAGAACGGGAAATACCCCTTGGACTCGGGAATTCCGAACGCTCGCGGAATCGCGCTGAGAGGGAACGGTAGGAAATTCAACGAGTCCAGGAGTGTGACGCCACACGCTTCCAGCCGCAGAATCTCGAGACCCCTCGTCAACACAGTCGGTTGAATGGCCTGACGGTGGAGCCAGTTGCAGATGAATTGGCCGTCGTAGCCTGAAGTATTCCACAAACAACAGTAAAGTGTCTTGCATCAACAACAACAACAACAACAACAACAACAATAAGATCTTTCTCTTCAACAAACAATAATCAAAAGGCTACCAAAACTCACCCCTGCTGTTATGGGCGAGCGCGAAACAGCCGTCGTTCACCTCACTGAACAGCCATCTGCAAAACGCGTCGCACGCGTTCGGGCCGAGGAACACTTTCGAGCGATCAACGCAGTTGGGACAGGGCTCGTCAGGGGGTTTGTTGACGCAAAGGTCGCAGACTTTCTCGACGCAGCAGCAATTGACTTGATGCTGCCTGATTTCGCCGTCGTCCGTTTCGTTGACCACCGTCTCCTGCGTCGACTCGAAGTCAAAAAACACGAACGATGTTGGCTTCTCATGCTCTTTTTCTTCTTTGGGTGACTGCGTGTAGCACAAGTGGTCGGCGTGGACGTTTTCGCCGCAGAATCGACACTCGGACATGCCACAGACATGATTTCTATCGGTCTTCTTGTTGCCAACGTGCAAGGTCTTGCTGCAGTCGGCGCATCGCTTCATGATTCGGCACACCGATGATCCGATTTGCTGATTTCTGCCGTTTTTCTTCACGGTGTACTGCTTTTCGTTCTTGTGACGATCGAAACAGTCGGCCGAAACAAACCAACTGAAACATTTGAAAACATCTGTAATTGAATTTGAACTTGCAAATACAGTTCTATCTTACCGATTGCAGTCACTGCAGTAGCGTCCTGCGTCTTTGTTGCACGGTGGAATGGTGAGACAGCAGGGACAGCGGTGGCCACACGACGTGTGCTGGTCCCTGTTATTGTAGCCGACGCGGCAGTTGTCGCAAAAATAACTTCGACGGAACATTGCCGGGAACGATGTGAGCACGTCGTAGTGGTTGTTGTACAGCAACAGATCAATGTAGCGACCGTCGCCCGGTCCTTCGAAGATGATTGTGTTCATCTGATCGAGGCAGAGCACGCGCAAGCGGTAGTCGTGACCGAGCACCTGTCGAATATTGACCAACATAAGATTATAATGAACTCATTTTAAGCGATTAAAAAACACACCTGCTGAAACGCGTTCAGCTCCGGAATACCCCAACGGCCACGAAAATCGGGCAGACCAGCTGCACCGACCAGCTCACTGGCCCGTTGTTTCTGCCGGGTGTGGCGCGAAGCATCACCCTTGCGGACGGCTTCCCATTCCTTTCTGGCCGCTTCACTGTTGTTTTGGTTCAGCCGTGCTTTCGCGGTGACGATGGCACGAGGCAAGCAAAGAGCGTCGGTCTTTGGAATCTGGATGATGTTCTTGCCCTTGTTCGCCTCGTAGAAGTCGTTCAGATCGCCCCGATGCCTGTATCGCTTTTTCTTCGGGTCGCCGGGCCCGTTGCCTCCGGGCTGTTTGACGATGGTCGCTTGCCACACCATCTCATCGTCGAGGGAAAACTGCTCGTTTGACTGCAGCACGGTCTCGATCATCCTAATGATTCGCTCTGGTGTCATGTCGGCATGCTTGCTGAACGGAATGATGACCGGGTTGTCGAGTCCTGGATGCCGAATCTCGAGCCCCACCATGTCGTCCGGGTCGGCGTCCGGAAACAGAGTGTGCAGTAGGTGGGCCAACGCACGTTCGACGAAATTCCCGATGTCCGCAATGTCCTGCAGATTGCCGAAGCGGACGCGGGACGAGCGACCAGCAGTGCGAAACTTGCGAACATGCTGCACGAAGGGGTCGCTGATGTCAATGTGCTGTCGAATCTCATTGTCCGACAGTGCACCGCCTTGCTGCTGTTGCTGCTGGTTGTTTTCGTTGTAATCATCATCATCACCATCATCGTCACCGAATGCGTGCGACGCGCGACGTTTCCGGCGGGTTCCGTCAACTGCTGTGTTTAAATTTCACAGTGATTCTAAACCAAAACTGTGATACGCAATCGTTTATACCAAACTAACCGCTGGTTGACGGCAGTGCGTCGTTCGTTTCGACGAGATTCGTTTTCACATCGAACGGCAGTTCGGCAAGAAACGAGTCTGTTGGTTCACCGGCAGACTGAGGAACGCTTTCATTGTTAGCTGAAACTTGAAGACCAAGTCAGAAACCTACAAGTCTGAAACGACGCAAAGAGGACGATTCAACGATAATCGACGACAGACCGAAAGGGAGTGCAGCCAGCTGTGTGTCCGACGGCTCAGAGGCACACTGCGACTCGGGGGCTTGTTTAGTACTGGCTAAAAGTGGAAAACCGCTTCAAAAACCGACAAGACCAGTGACTAAAATCAGAAAAACGACGATTCAAGGACGGCTGCATACCGAACGGTATTGCGGCCAACTGCGTGTCCGTTGGCTCAAATGACTCGGCACGGGCCCGCCGGAAGTGTTCACGGCGAGCAACGAATGCGTCGTCGCTGATGTCGACCTCTGCAGTTGAATCGTGTATAAACGAATCACGATGATCATCATCAATCTTACATTTTATTCGCACACATGTAAAATTTCACATACAGCACGATACACGAAATAAGTACATATTCATTGAAATGTGGCCAAAAGACACATTTGCATTATATATATATTGTACATACTACTATTTGGTTGAGTTCCCGCACCGTAACTTTGAATGGGACCGTAGGTATGGGTGAATTTAACCGCTTGAAGCATGGGCCAAGCTGGCTTGAAGTTCAGGGCCGCAGGAAATTACAAAAGACCAGTTTGACTTGCAACGGTTTTGGTATCAAACAAATTCCTCAATCTTTTTCAGAAACACTGAAAAGATAATCAATATATACCAACGCGCACGCATAATTAAAAAACAACTGTTGTACATCTAGCTGGGGCACCCTGGACTTCAGGAACAATTAAAACGGATGACACCACCATGGAACAACTTGTGTTGAATACCGGGCTGTAGGCATTGTTCAAAACCGAGACACCACAAAATAAAAAGAGGACACACCATCACCAATTTCGACGACGGGCGGCAGAGCTGCCAGCAGCGAATCGGTCAGATCGTCGCCGTCCATCGCCTATAGCACTGAAGCGATTGTGCGCAAACGGCGGGAGTCACTGAAAAAAGGTTCACTTAGATGTATGAATTATATCCTTTTAATTGCTGCCAATTACCGCATTTAAAAAAGGGGTACTTTGGCCTGCCACTGCAAAAATAATCAGCCATCCTATTCCAGAATCTTTTTTTGTTCGCTGCCCTGATGTTCTCCTTTCAATACAAGCGAAAAATAAAACCAGAACTAACCTAGAGTTGCCAACGAACGATGTAGAAGCCGACGACGGTGAAATTCAAACTTCTGCGGTAATCGACGACAGAGACTGCAGTTATAATAGATTTATAGGGTTTTCCCATTGTTTAAAAATTTGAATTCCCGCCCTTTTTCAGTACCTCCTCTTAATTTTCAACCAGATTTGCTTGAAAATATTACAAAAGAACAACAGCATATATCAACGGTTTTCTCATATGTAAAAATTTGAATTCCCGCCCTTTTTCAGTACCTCCTTTTAATTTCCAACCAGATTTGCTTGAAAATATCACAAAAGAATAAGAGCATATATCAACGGTTTTCTCATTTGTAAAAATTTGAATTCCCGCCCTTTTTCAGTACCTCCTTTTAATTTTCAACCAGATTTGCTTGAAAATATTACAAAAGAACAAGAGCAAATATCAACGGTTTTCTCATATGTAAAAATTTGAATTCCCGCCTTTTTGTCTACTTTTTGCCAAAAGTTCTTTAATTATAAAACAATAACAAACAAACAAAGGAAGAAAAGCAAAAAAAAACAAACGAAAAGGGGGAGGGGCCAATGTTGCTCGACGGTTAAAAGCAATCAATGCTTAATATGGGAAATATGAGGATAGTACTACTACGGGTGAAACACGATCACCCAAGGTGGATTGCCCCTATACCCAACGTTTGGTAAAACGTTTTACCAACTGTTGGGGATTTTTCCCAAATGTATACAAGGTAATCAGGCGACTCTTTGACGTTCGCAATCAAAAATGGGCAACCACCAGTCGCCCTGAGGTTTGGTTTCCTCATGCAACCTCCAGTTGCCTCAACCGTCTACCTCATGGGTAAACACCATCACCCCATATCATAAACGGCTGAAACACGCGCACCATGGGTGGATGTCACCATACCGATGTGTGACCAATCACCTAATATATGTGTGAAACACGAGTGGAATGGGTGCCCTGTACCACAGTGTGTACACATCACCCATGTACCACAATCACCACAACATTAACGCTCCAACGAGCCCATGCTACGCCAAAATACACTTACCGACACGCGCCACCCTGTAGGCAGCCCCAACCATGCTCACAGTGCACCCCAGGGCGCAAACCAGTTTGCGCCCTGGGTGAGCCCCACCCACTACTTGCCATAAATCGAATTTTCAGAGCAAAGTAGAAGAAAAATTTTTCAAATTTTTTTTTTTAAGTTTGAAAAAAAAATCCAAATTTTTTTTTTTAAAAAAAAAACGAAAAAAAAAATAAAAAAAAATTTTTTTTTTCAAAGCCCCTAACCCTAGGCCGGCCCCCCCCAGGCCCTCCCCTAGAACAACTATGGTCCCACGTTACCATAGGTTGGACCCCCCCCCTCACTTTTTGGTCGGCACCCCCCCACGGTACCATACCCCCCCCTCGAAATTTTTTTTGGGCCCACGGTACTGACGGCGAGCGATTCCCGATTACCGCGTGAACTTAAATTCAACTGGATTCACTGGACATGCGTCGTCGCCAGATCAGATCAGATCAAATAACCTAAAAATTTGAGTTGATTCCGATGGAAATCAGCACAGTAAATTGTTTTCTGATTTTTATTTTTGGTTGTTTGTTTGTTTAGCATCAGCCGGGGTCGTCATTTGCTAAATTGTCTGTTGCGGACTGCGATTAACAAACTATACAAACAACATTCCCGAATTTCAAAAAAAATAACTTTTTTACTGTGCAGGTTGATGCCCGTGCACATCTTCTGTGTCGCAAATGCAAGTTTGCCACCATTCAAATCGATCACTTTGTCAATCACAAGTGTACTAATGAGCGCCAACAGCCATCGAATGCAACACTAGCGGTTAGAACTGTGGCACTTCTACCTACAGTGTACTGTGTTCACTTTTCACAATCAAGTTCAAGATAAGTCGCCGTGGGCCCGTGGCTCAGTGGGAAAGACTGGGCTTTCAAGCTGTCTGCCTGGAAATTCCACGTGACCACGTCCACCACTCAATGATTTTCAATGCCACCAGCGAAAAAGGTTTTCAAAACTATAAGTTTCAAAGTCAAAAAGCAGTTTTTAGCTGTGTATGACGTATGCGCCTTCATTTTGAAAATTCTGTGATCCACAAAAGTTTTATTTTATTTATTTTAATGGACGGCAACATTTTTTATCTGCACGTTGCAAGTCTCGTGCAAACAAAATAACACGAAGAGTCCGCCACGAAAATCGTGATGCGGAGAGCAATCACAACAAAATTGTCGAACAAGATCTCGGCAGTTATATTCGCATCAATAATCATAAAAATGTTTAAGGCACACTTCGACGCTGTGGGAAATGCTGCAGAGGTGTCACGCAAGACGACGCAACGACCGAAACGGCTGCATCGTTGCAAACAGTGCGACTATTCCACAAAGAAACCGCGCAAACTCGACCAGCACGTGCGTGAATGCGGCGCAAGCACAGCCATTGGCGATGTCGTGGGTCAGAGTGGCTCTTCCGAAATCGAATGTCTACCACCGCCGATACGTTGTGACCAAGTGGAAACCAAAGAATCCGCGAAGAAGCAGAGAAGAGAGCAAGACAAGACACGCGCGCAAGCAATGGCCTACAGTTTGCTGTATCGAAAAAAGTGGCGAAACGAAATGAGCAGAGCGGCGTGTGTGCGTTTGACGGAGGAAGACGGCGGCGACGACGAGCAAAGCTGCTCCAGCGGATGTGAGTCGCTCACTGCGCCAGTGCACCATCCAGAGGTTGGAGCTGAGAAGTTTTGCAAGAAATTTCAATTGCCAAACATCATGTGGGAACGAAACAAAAACAAAAAACACGTTTTCACCTTTATGGCAAACTATTGTGGATGGTTTACTTCCGCGATCCGTGCAAAAATCTACAGTTAACAAATTTTCCGCAGAGAAAGCTTTGTGTCGCAGGCGAGCAAGCGTTGCAGTGGGGCAAGGTGCAGCCATTGCACGCTGGTGTTCAACAACGCGCAGCTGTTGAACCAACATCAATCGTCCGGCGAATGTCGCTCGTTGATGCTCTGCCATCTCTGTCAGTACGAGTCGCCCAGCATGGTTGACCTTCGGAGGCATCTCGTACAGCAGCATCGACTGCGGCCAACTTGTGAATTCTGCGGTTGGTGTTTTGTTTTGCAACGAACTCCTCGTTAATCATGTTTCTTTCAATACATTCAAGCAACACGTTGTGTAAGTCTGGAGCACTTGGTGTGTTGTTTGTTATCAGTCTCACCTATTACAGCAATCAAGCGCCATGAGAAGAAACGACTCGTTTCATTCGTTGGCTGTTTGTTCCATTCGTTGAATGTTTATGACTGTAATAATTCCCGAAAAGCTGCCAATGCCAGACGCATGGAACCGTATTTTAAATTCAGCGTGTTTGTGGCGTGGTGTGTGTGATACGCAAAAATTTCGAGCGGATGGATGCTGACGGACCCAATCTTGCTGTCAGTTGACAATAATAATAAGACATGGGACGTTGGTTGCAATGGCATGAACGCATTGATTGATTGGTGCAGTTTCATGGTGGCGCGTGATTGCAGGTCACGTGCTGTCGAGTGTCTCGGAGTTGCAGTGTCACGTGTCGGCGTGTCACCCGGCCGAGCACGATGCAGACATGCGGCAACTGCGCGTACGCGTCATTCTGAGGCGCTGTCCTGTGCGCCGCTGTCGTGCGCGGTTCACGTCTGTCGAAGAACAGGCGAGTTTCGTATGGTGCTCGGTTTTTTGAAAGGCATGTCACTGATGAGGCCACCCCTTTCGCTGCATCCGTTCAGGTCGCAAATGCAGAGAATTCAGCTTGGTTTAGATTTAATTTTTTTGATAATTTATAAAAAATTTAAAAACCTGCAATCGACAACCGTAGTTTCTTGCAACATGCGAGTAATTACAGTCTGGCAACGTTGGTGCTTGTTCACGGCACAATAACCTTGTTATTATTTCTAAGATTGTGGAAGAGAACTGCTAGCAAGCTGCTAATTATGTTGACCAAACAAAAATCTAGTTTATTTTTCCGTTTACGCAATTTAGTTGATTTAGAATTTGGATGGAACGATTTCCAATCACAGGTGGAGCACCACAAACGCATGCACACCAAAAAGCACAGCTGTCAGTTTTGCAGAAGAGCGTTTCGGTCAATGCAAAATGTGCTCAGTCATATGCGGTCTGAACACAACTACGTTGAACCACAAATTGCAGGTCATGAAGATAATAGTTGATGGGATTTTTTGTTTGTTTTAAATTTGGTTCCAATTCATTTTTGCTCAATCGTTGAAACTGCCTTGTTTGTTTTTTGTGATCTGAGGGTCTTCCTTCGCTAATCGGCTATAACATAATATTTGTTTTGTGCCAAAAATACATCGTGTATGATTACCGTCGCGTTCCTGTTCAATGACATTCGAAAAGTTTTGATGACATTTACAAAAAATCATTTTGTCGGACAAACATATGCGCGGTTTCGTTAACTTGCACCTCTTTCGTATTCGTCCAGTAATGACTCGTCTTTCAGTCGCTGTTGCTGAAAAGCAAACTAATAATTTGATCATTCTCTTTAAAGCTCTGCGAGTTGATTGTAGTTATACTGTAGCTGATTGATTGGTATCACAAAGTTGGCGCATGCATTTTGTGCTCGCGCGTTTGACTGCATCTCCTCTGGTCCTGTCCTTTGTGTATGTACATGGCGCAACTTGATCGAGCACTGAGGAGGAGGAGGAGTGAAATGCACGTGCACAACATGGATGCATCACCACACCAACCAATCATCGTCCGACTATATTGACAAACGTTCAGCATCAGGTCACCTGCTTTTGTTGGCATAGCAAGTAGCGCCTTTGTCGTTCGTATTTGTACCAGTGATCCGGTTTGAACAACGCGAAATACGGCGGCTGATTCCACAAATAGCACGCGCTATAGAAGATGTAGCACAATCTGAAAACGTCATATGAGAGTACTGGTGGATTTCATAATTGCCGTTGTCCAGTCGCAAATTGACGCAAAACACCAATCGTGGCTGATTGTTTTCGGGTGGGCGTTCTCCAATAAACACAAGAACGCAAACCAGCACCGACGCAAAGCAACTCCAATACGACAACGCGATATTCTGCCGTTCCGAGAATCCGATGGCGCTCAGCGGCATGATCGCTTGCTCGCCGCGGCGACGAATTTTAGCCACTTGAAGCAACAGAGGCATGCCTGCGAAATTCATACAGCGCTCCGGTCTGACCTTGCAACCAACAACAAGAACTGTAGTGTACCGATGTTTCCTGTTTCGTAAAAAAAACCTCAATCTTGCCTCAAAGTGCCCCTTTTTGACATCAGAAATTAGCCCTCAACTCACCCAACATCGCCCCATACGGCCACACCGCAAGTTTATCGCGCCACACCGTGAGCACATTCGCGGCCAGGCTGAAACCACGTGGAAATGTTCGCGAGTTTTTGCTACAAAATTAGAAAAATAACCCTGACGCACAGACAGCTGACCGGCTGCGCGGTGTCACGCACGGAAACGCGCAGCCACTCGCGGCCGCGGAATCCCTGCAGTTTCACGAAACAATTGAAAATTGAATCCACACAATATTCTTGAACGCTCACATGCAGAGAACGACCGCAACAAATGAACGCCAAACGTTACGAAACAAATGAACATGAAGAGCTCATAAAGCACACCCGTAAGCGTCCGCCGCCAATCGCTGGAATTGCTACGATAACAGTCGCCCAGAGTAATCCCTTTGTCTCAAACGCCATGTTGTTGCAGTCACTGGAACATATATGGGCGTTTTGATTCGCAAAGCACCACGAAGCCAAAACTGCGGACAAACTCGAAGACAAACAGCCGCTTCACACGTTGCCACTTGCTGTCGGGTGCTTGGAACGGCTCAAGCTCTGATCGGTCAAACGAGTCCATGGTCCTTAAAGAGCGCGAAATTCTGGCCACAATCTACTTTTTCCAGACGTTGATAAAACAGTTGTGCACTGTCGAAAATCGAACGGGCAGCCAACCTTTAACTGATATCCGGTTTAGTCCATGATCACGAATACTTTTTATTGATTCTTCGGTTCAATGTCACAGTGAGTTAGATCACAACAAACACGACAATCAAGTGAACGGATCACAATGGGCGCCACATCACCACAGTCATTCACCATCATCATTCTGCCCGTCGTGTTGCTCTGCGACAGCACTGCTGTTCATCATGTCCGGTGGTGTGCGCGTGTGCTGGAACGCGATCGCGAATCGATCGATGCAGCTCAGCTCTGGCAGCCAACATACAACGCTGCTTGCGCATTCTGAACAGGTTTTTTTGTGAAATGATTCAAGAGTTTCAGCTACAGTCCATCTGGAAAATATATGCAACATGACGTATCGAGCAACCAATCAGCGCTGAGAACTGCTCATAATCAACCAATCAGCGCTGAGAACTGCTTATATCCAACCAATCAGCGCTGAGAACTGCTAAGACCAACCAATCAGCTAACTGCATATACCGTATTACCTCTATTAAACCCCCCCCCCCCGAAATAAACCCCCACCCCCTCGACAAGTTTCCAAATAACCCCCCCCAAAAATAAACCGCCGTGGGGGTTTATTAGAAACCTGTTTGAAACACATAATACCTAGCGAATTCAGTGGCTGAATGCAGTGACATTGGTGAAATTGTGCTACCAAAGGCCCCAAAGGGATGAGTTAGTGGTAATTTCATTACAAAAGGCTGTTACAAAAGGAAATCTCTGTGAAAAGTAGAAGTTTCTGCGACTTTCTTGCCTGCCATGCAAGGTATTTTTGCCATTTTTCAACAAACCCCCACCCCTAGAATTTGTTTGTAAATAACCCCCCCCCAAATAAACCCCCACCCCCAGAAGTCGCTGAAGAAATAAACCCCCATGGGGGTTTATTAGAGGTAATACGGTATTAGCGAGACAGACTGTAATGCCACCAAAGCTACTCTTTCTCAGTCTCCAATCATAGTCTGTCGATGCGTTCCTACCTCTGTATCCGAACGGCCCGCTCGCTGCTAAGAACGTGCGCTGCTCGGTGTGTCGCCGGAGGCAGCCGATGGTGCTGAGCCAGTCCAGCAACTCCATGACCAGCCGTGGCTGCAGCGCTGGCAGGAAACTGTGCGTCAGCTTGTGCTCCGTGATGCCCGGCTTTGTGAACACCTGAACAGAAGCAGCCGCGTTTTGTTGTTTGCATTTCACACAAACCTACTAAAACTCCAATGTTCAGTGTCATTCACGGCGGCGTTTTGCTTTGTCGCGTGCCGACGGACACCGCGAGTGCTGGACAGTTATAGAAATCTAACAATCAGATTGACTGGCGCGAAACCACCGACCAATCAATCAGCATCTGATTGTCCAATTCAAATATGCAACAAATCAGCGAGTGGCAACATCAATGAAACTCGGTTGAACGAACCGTGATCATGACGCCCTCGCACATCCAGCGCATCACCGGCCAATTGACGGTGCCGTCCGGCAGCAGCCACGGCCGCGGCGCCACGTACAATTCGTCGACCGTCTCCGTCTCGTCGTGTTTGCTCTCTCCAACTCCAGGCTCCTGTGCACCGCGTTCCACCGGATCGCTGCCCGCCGTTCCGTCGCCAACGCCAGTCGATTCACTTGGTGTGTCCGTTTTGGCCTCATCGCACTCGACCGCAGTGGAAACGGTCGTTTCTGACGGTGTTGCCGTTGCTGGCGCACACTCAGTCGAGCTGCGTTTCGTCCCGGACGATGCGGGACCGCTGGACGTCGCCGACGGCCGTTCGCGATAGCGATACGTCCGGACGTACCAATGCGGCAGGCCGTTGGCGCGTGTCGTGTATCGTGTCTCGACAATGCCGACCTTGAGTATGAGCCCGGCGGCGAGCAGCTGAGACAGCAGCGTCTGCCAGTCGCTCTGGTCCGGGTAGTGCTGCGCGTGCTGCAAAACCGTAAACAAACGTGTGTCACTGCATTGGACGAAAGCAAATACTGGTGTTGCACTTGAGCACCATATGCTTTCGGTTTAGGCGTGTTGCTGTTCATGGCCCGGCCCACTGTCATGTTCATGGTTTAGGCGTGTGTCAGTCGCACTGACGAGCTCAGCATGCGTCCGTCTGGCAACAGCGCAAACAGCCGGCTTTGCGCGCCGGCCAGGCCAGTGTGTGTTGTGGTGGTGTGGTGGAGCATCGTTGCTGCCATGCGGTGAGCGCATTTGCGCAGGGTGTTGCGTGCGGCAGCGGCACCTTGCTCCAGCACACCACCGACCACCGCACGCGCACGCGCACGGACACCGGGAACGACACGACATCACCGGCCTGTTTGTGTTTCCCACCGGCACCACCTACCGTCACTTCGTCGATCGTCCGCCCAAAGACGCCAGCAGCCTCGATGTGCGCGTAGAGCGCGCGGAATCGCCTGCGACGCGCCGGCGCAATTTTCCGGCTGATCAGCCACTCCTCGAGTGTTACTAAAAACATTTGTAGCAAGTGCAAAACGTGATAATTCATGTGTGAACCAATGCACAAGTGTAATTCTGGTTGACGCCCGTAGTCAGAACACAAACACGCTGACGGACACACATGTACGATGAAAGGGCAGGACAGGACTGCGGTCAGTGCTGCAACGGCCGAGCAAGCCTGAGCGGTCAGTGGTCGTAAAACGGCGATCAAACTGATGCCACACGTTTCGGTGTCGGCAGCAATGAGCAACATCACACTGCTGCAGCGTACATTCACAATCCCACCGCAACCACCCACACAGCTCCCCTCCACCCAGTGCACTTGCCCGATTGTACAGCAAGTGTCGTTTCGATGCTGGTCAACTGCAGGCGTCGTCGTGTCTGCCGGTGCTCCGTTCGTAGTCGCTCGATCGTCGGACGCGTCACGGACACCACGATCGCAGAGTGGCCGAGGCGAACTTCGCTCATCTGGTGCATCTTGGATTTGCCGAGTGTGCCGCAGAATGGCGCAGACGCGGACGACGTCGACTGGAGCGAAAACGCGCACTTTCCAACAGAAATGCCACCGTGGTGGGGAAATCAACGTTTCACCGAAATTTTGTTTGAATGGAGACTAAACATCAACAGAGTAAAAGTGTGTCTAAAAAACTCGAAATGTGAACTGTTCATTCACCGGCTTGTCAACGCCAC
>JASANC010004577.1:0-22696 GCA_030248135.1 Theristus sp. LFF4_11
AATGCCAGCGAACCAAAAAACACATTATGCCTTCTGACACTTCGATCGACTGTCAAATTGTGTTTTATTACAAAACACCCTCGACTTCGTGAAACACGCAGCTCGCACATTGAGAGCAACAAAATGGCGTCACAGGCACGTGTGAAAGCATGTGTGCAGAGAGCCGCCGTGAAAACAACATCCGCTCAAAGAGAAAACGCGCGAATAATGTGCGCGAAGCACGAATAATCGCCTGAACATACCCGAACAGACCCGTTCAAAAACGCTCTCCTCTACTCTGCTCTGCTCTGCTCTCTCTCGACACCCACCCCCTTCCTTCTAATAATGGATGCCTGTACGCACCTGTCAGTTTAGGGCGCTGAGCAAAAACGGGCGGTGAATTTCCGAGTTTGAAAACATCGCAAAGCATTGTATCGCGCATATATTGTGTGGTGCACGATTTTCCAGTCGTATACTTGCCTGTACTGCATACGTGCGTGTTATCTTTCAGCAAGTTCCGCTCTTTCGCTTCTAGTTCTCCTTTAATATCCACGGAGAAAAATGGCGAAAATTGGTGCGTTTCTCAGCGACACGGTCTATTAGCTGTGACAGTAGGTTCGATCAGGGTTTGTGCGCCATGCCATACTTATTGCGTTTTCACACAAGTAGCTCGTCGCGATAATGTTTTATTTTCGATGGTGTGACACTTGCGGGCTTTTGCACAGTACCAGGTCCAGGGTTTTTTTTTGCAATTTTCGAAAAAAGTACGACCGTTTTGAATTGTTAAACAGTGAAACAACTTCAAAGATACATATACTACAGTCTAACTCTAAAACATATCCAACTATTAGATTATCCAACTATCCAGCTAAACTAATCATAGCTGATTGGTTGGTGGTCACGTGATATGTACATGCATTCTGTGCAATGCAAACTGCGGCGAACTGAGCAATTTTTGCATAGCGTGCATGCATCAACCAATCAGCTAGTTGGATATGTTATAGAGTTAGACTGTACGTAGTTCGTACTGTCTTCGAACTCGATGATTTCATTGTCCATCGGTGGAGTTTTTCGGTTGTCAAAAAAAACGGAAGCTTGCAAAGCGTGGTGTTTAGTGCTTTGCTTTCCAATAACGGAACTACATTTGTATATCGCCGTCTGTTTAAAAATGATGCTCATCTTTTTTCTTGATCAAATGGGACCGCACGCCGGCGTTTGAGTGTGTCACCGAACGACAAGTGCTTTTGGTGGTCTGGTCAAATATCTCATCATTTTTCAAATGTGAACAATACCGATACCCTATGTACGTTTGTAGTCACGTAAACAGATTATTAAACGACTTTTTATCAATATGCAAATTTGTTTTTTCAGAAGCAGCTTTGTACAATAAGTGCCGTGAGGCAAATACGCTTGACAATAAAAGTCACTTTCACCAGTCGCACTAAAAAAGGTGTCCCAATAGGTTGTACGGTATCCTGTCCGCCTGGGTGTCCCGAGCGGTGTCCTGGTCCTGGAAATAAAAGTGGCCCGAAACGGCGAGTGTGGTGTTTAGGTGATGCCACTTATTTTCGGAACACAACCCAGGCGAATCGGACATTCATTGCAGGCTGACAGGACACCGGACACCTGTTCGGACACCTTTTCAGACAAAAATTGCGCCGTGTTCTTTTCGGTCGTCAATCGTTTTGCTGCTGAACACACAAAACTATGTACGGTACGTGTTCATGGCCGCTATAAATTCAAAATTTTAACATGCTGATTGGCACAATTGTGGCAGTGCCAAAAACGACGCAAATGCAGCAGAAATGCGCTCGATTGGGATCGATTGTATGTTTGTATTTTTCAAAACCTGTCAGAAGTCTAGCAAGTTTCCGCTTCCTACATGTTCTGCATGCAATTCATCATGATTACACAAAATCGCGCTGATACAAATGTTGACAGACAAGACAAAAGTTATAGAGAACGTTGAGCGAAGGACAATGCTAAGTTTCAATATTGATTGTTTCCGGTGCCGATGTCTCTTCAAATTCAAAGCCTTGTCGAAAAAACATTTCCTCAGATCCGTTTCATTCATTAACGATATCAGTACTGTTATCGACAAAGAGTCTTTGTTTTTTCGTTATACACAAACACGATAAATAACAGAACGGTAAAAACAAACAAACAAACCAACAAAAACCTGGTATATGATGGTCTTGTGAACAGAACAACCAGAAGCAAAACCGAGCAACAGCATTCATCAACTAAGATCGCGAACGCAAATAAAGGCGAATTTTGAATTCGATCAGCAAACTGCTCTGGAAAAAAGCTCACCAAAAGAAAGAAAAACCTGAAATTGTGGGCGCTTCAAATCCAAGGTTTTTTAGAGTGTACACACAGAGTGTCCCCAAAAAGGTTTCAGAGCGTTTCAGAGTACACCACAGAAGCTCCGATCCTGGGAAACGTTTTGCGGCGAATGGCAACACCATCGATGTGTTGTCGGAACGTTTTTTAAGTGGCTGCCTAATCAGCGACGCAGCGTGAAAAAAAGTTGCGATACATGTAAAAGTTCAGCTCAATTAAGCCAGTGGCTCATACGAGCCTTTTGGAACACCTGTACTTAAAACCAAAAAATCTTTCTGGCTTTTTGTCTCTGGCTTTTGTCGTTTCACAGTTTCAACCAAAACGGATGAACTTGAATTTGTACCGTTGGGGTCTGCTTCGTTTCTGCACAATCGTGCCGCCTGAAAATATCAATTGATCAATTTCAAAAAAATCCGTGATTTTATTGAAAATCTTTTTGGAAACTGCACCTTGTTGGATTTGCTGCTTCAGCTCGTGCAAACGCAGCAACACGCGGTGCAGCAGACTCTCAAGGTGTTGTCCAACTGCTTTTTCATGCTGTTCTGAAACTCAACCATGTACTCATTTATTTTTTGTCCAAACACCAGTTGTTGGTAGACTACAAAACGCCATGCGATTGACGGTTTACAACATACAATAATGCATGTGTTGCTACTGTTGCAACAGACACGCTAAAAATTTCCGAACTCGTTTCTGGTGGCATGTCCCACGGCGTGTCCCCTCTTCCGGTGAATGAATCAAAGGGAATGTATTTTCATTTTCGGGACATCGCGCGGGACAGGACACAACGCGGGACACGGCACCGGACATGAGGTCGGACGTTTTTCTAGGCGTACATGAACAACACTGATAAAAACACTGATCAAGAATCTGATCAAGCTTTTTCAGCTTTCTGGTCAGTGTTTTCTAATGAAATCGCTTGAAGCACAATGATTGTAAAGAAAAAATCCCTGCTCCTACCTTTCTGAACCAAGAACAGTTGACCCTGAGCTACTGTCTGAACGAAATATATGACAACTGAAACCGCTAAAACTGGAGGCATTACGTTTTTCACAATGGTAAAACTCCGTCCTGCAGTGGCGAAAACAAAAACGGAATTTTAGTGGACAGTGGAAAATTCAAGTCTGGTGTTGTTTCAGCATGGATTGCTTCTGCTAATCATCGGTAAAACAGACGCAAGCCCCGCTCCGTTAGCGTGTCAAAAGGACGCTTCAGCTAAAGTTGCTAAACGAGAAGTTTTTAGCCTGCTTTTTTCAGTCGGTTTTCATGAGAGAACCATTTATGTATATAAAACATTTGAGCGGAGTTTGGTTGCGGCAGGTGGCTGATCAGTTTACATTGCAATTCTTGGCATGGGGCGACACAAGTGAAAACTGAGCAATCTGCTGGGTATTTTTACCGTATTCACGTCAATGTTTCAAAATGTTCCACTCCAGATACAATCAATCAAATATATCAACATTCGTGAATAAAATCAAGTCTTCGTGTTCATGGCATAAAGGTACCATGTCGTTTTGGTAATCAACTTTGAAGGCCAAAGTCCCAAGCCGCCAATTTGCTACCACCACAATAATGGTCGCTTCCACAAAACTTAAAAAAACTGATTGCACTCGAAATATTGAAAGTATTTAACCGAACAAAATAGTTTCCTGGGGTAATTGCAGCTGTAGATTTTGAAAAACCGGTTACTTTTTTACCCCCGCCCTCTTTTGGGTCAAAAATTGGGCATTTTTAAAAGTTCATAGACTTTGACATGGTTTCAAGTGTTCGCCTTTTCAAATTTCATCTTCGGCACTTTCGCAGTCGAACAAAAATGTTTCCCGGAATAATTTCATCCGTAGATTTTAAAAATTTAGTTAAATTTTTACCCCGACCCTTTCAGACACAGTGGGTTAAAACCCCTGGCCTACACTAACAGGACGAATACAATGCGTACCAACCCTCAAATTCAAGCACATAATTAGTTGAAACAAACAAAATTAGAAAAACGGCAACCAAATAACCAAAGTCGTGACGATTCGGGCGAATCAGCCGTGGAAACTTGGCGAGATCGGTCCAAAAACAAAAAAACAGGAGATCTGTGGAGTCCAGGGTAATTCAATGCGCTGATCAGGGATTTTTGGGTTACATTTCTTAAGGAAGCACAGTTTTAGATACTGAATCGTGACAATTTCGGGTAAATCAGCCGTGGAACCTGACGGGCGACATCTCTCCAAAACGAAAAATGAAATCAGTGTAATCGCTGTAAGCCGAATGGGAAGTTCGGAAGAACGGATGCCCAACGCATTCTGAATTTTGTCCGACTTGGGACTTATGTAAAAGTCAGAATATTATCTAAAAATGCGGAGGACGCATATAAAAGGAGGAATATGGCTTTGTGTAAGCAGTGAGAAACTTTTTTGCTTCACAACTATTTTCAAGTTTCTGATGGGGCACACGGATACAAGTACATAAGAGCCATATTTTTGCGCCGTTTATTCATTATTTCGGTTGCACATGGTAGCCCTCTTACTTTTTCGACAAACGAAATTTTTACATTCGATGAATTTCGAGCAAATAGTAACATAAAGCTGCCAAATTAAAGACAACATCTTCGATCACTGACACTGCTTTGCCAAGGACAAAGCGTTGCGCAGAGGCATTGGCGAAGGCAATGTCCCCTTCTTGTGGCGAACGCAATGGCTCACGGAACGGACGGTTCAGCCAATATCCACACTCCTCCTATGTACATACAACAATCCACAGGACTTTGGTACCTTCGGGTTTTTTGGAATTGGGGAGGAAAGTGAAAATTAACGGAAGACAACACCTTTTTGTCACGGGTATGTATGACCTATTTTTTTAAGAGTCGCTGTCCCAGAAATTCGAACCTCCAGCGAAACGAAAAAAAAATTGTTTCAAATTGAATCGCCACCGCCAGATAGTTGTTAGTTATGATAAAAAAATAACACACACAAAGTTTCAGCTCTCAACTCCTAGTCTACGCGTGACAGCGGGCTTCTTGTCTGTTAAGGGAGGACTAATAGGGACGCACGCAAACTAGGAGTTTTGGTTGACGATGGTGGTGCCCAGAAGGTCAAAGATGAGGTCAAAGATGGTGCCCAGAAGCAATAAACAAACGGGCCGATTGGCCTAAAATTTTAACACAGTTTTCAGTTTCTCTTGGCAATTATTTTTGCAAATTTTCTAGTTCGTATTCTACACGAAGTGGAAATGGTGCCCAAAAAACCGCGATTTTTGATGTTTTTGGCTCTTTTCTGGCAAAAAAGTGGCCCAAAACCAATTTGCGCCCAATCCGATTGGTGAGATTTTTTAACACAATGTCAACTAGACCTGCAGAAATACTCTGTTCAATTTCTGAGCTTGCACGATTCCTAAAACAGCGGTGGCGCAGAAAACATTACCGATTTTAATGATTTTGGCCTTTTTTGAGGTCAAAGATGGTCCCCAGAAGCAATAAACGAACGGGCCGATTGGCCTAAAATTTTAACACAGTTTTCAGTTTCTCTTGGCAATTATTTTTACTAATTTTCCAGTTCGTATTCTACACGAAGTAGAAATGGTGCCCAAAAAACCGCGATTTTTGATGTTTTTGGCCCTTTTCTAGCAAAAAAGTGGCCCAAAACCAATTTGCGCCTACAATCCGATTGGTGAGATTTTTTAACACAATGTCAACTGGACCTGCAGAAATACTCTGTTCAATTTCTGAGCTTGCACGATTCTTAAAATAGCGGTGGCGCATTAAACAGTACCGATTTTGATGATTTTGGCCTTTTTTGAAGTCAAAGATGGTGCCCAGAACCAATTAACAAATAGGCCGATTGGCCTAAAATTTGGCCAGCGTAATGTAACAGATATGCGCAAGTACCCACTTTATACGATGAACATGACGATGAATATTGTTCTCTGTGACAACACACACACATCAACATGTGCAGCATCATTCATGGTTCATTCATGTGTCCGCATAGGATCCAACTGAACACTTTGCATGGCGCCGTCGGCACAACGGCCGCATCGAGCAGATAAGCGGTGGCATTGCAAGCCGCTTCACTCTCAAGCGTCTCAATTTCTTCGTCCCACTGAAAAAAAACAACAACGTTCTACACAATAGATGGTCTTTTCTTTTAGTTCTGTGACTCGATCCGTTTACAGACGTCAAAAGAAAATCAGTTTTCATGCTTGATGCAGAAATGAAAAAAATAGCCCCAGTGACTCAGCGGTATCTCAGGAACGTTTCACTTCATTCGTTTTATTTGGTTTATTTATCACGCCCATTCGCGAGCGAAGCGGACAGCGGATGCCGGCATAATTTATTTATTTTAAATACGTGTACTTATTTTGAATATTTTTAATTGTTCGTTTTTTGAATTCCCGCATCAAGCATGACACTGCAGCGCATTGAGTCGCAGAGCGAAAATAAAACAGAATAGTTGCTTCATTTTTCGGTGGACTCAAAAAGCCGTGTACGATAATGCCTTACAGCGTTGTAAAGATAACCAGTGCGCGCGCACACATCATCTGCAACGTCCAGATTGAAGCAAGCCGAGGAATTCTGAACATTCTGAACACAAGCGTTCAGCATTTTCGTTGAACGCGTTGGGTGTCTCGGTGCTATGAACAACGCGGGCGCGACACGTTTCTGCGCGATGGTGGCGTTGAGTTGCGCTGCAGAAAGCACGCTAAATTACGTGTCCGGTGTAACATATTGTCCGCCTCGATGTCCCGTCCGATTGTCCGTGTCCTGGTCCGGAAACTAAAAGTGACCCAAAAAGACGAGTGTGGCGTTGCCACTTTTATTTCCGGACCAACACTCGAACACCACTCGGGATATACACGTACACAGCACGCGACGCGGGACACTCAGGTGGACAGAAGATTGGACACCTTTTTGCGTGAAAACACACCCGGCTTTGGTTATTACTGCAGTGGCTTGCTAAGAGAATTTCAAAATTGTGCTATCAAAAGTCAAAACTGCAATAAACACTGACTGCAATAAACACGTACGGTTGTTCGAACACAGAATGGAAATGGGCCGGTGGTGCGGGCATACGGCTGGTGATTGTTGCATATCAAACGAGCAGTTCGCAATCGATGTTTCATTCCCCAGTGGGCAATGAACAGAGTAGATCATTGGCATTGACTCTGGCGCTGGATTCAGGGCGTAATATCTGCGACCGCTGCAAAACAATTATTACTTGAATAACGTCTGGACAAATTGTTGCACTTGTTGCATTTTACTTACATTTTTGGTCTCTTCCACACGTTTTTTTAGGTTGTTTTTGTGCAACAATGCGAACAAGTAGGTAATGTAACAAGCGCTGATGCACGAACACGTACAGTGGCGGCCAAAAGTGTTGGAACGCTGCGCGCGTGTGTGCTGTGTATTGCGCGCGTGTTGCATTGGCCGTACAAACGCTATTATAAGAATTCAAGGGCAACGTTGGGTTCATGGGACACTTTTCTACTTTATAACGTTGCCCATAAATTCTTATAATAGCGTTTGTACGGCTGATGCAACACGCAATGAACAGCACACACGCGCACAGAGTTCCAACACTTTTGGCCGCCGCTGCACATTGTACACGTGCGTGGACTATCACACAGAATTACAGGTACTGTATATGCAGTCGAACTCTAAAATTAGGGAATTGGCTGATTGGTTGGTGGTCACGTGATGCATGCTCCCTGTGCCGGCGAACTTCTCGCCCACAGCAATTTCTGCACAGCAAAGCCGAAACTGAATACTATAGATATACCGGTAGTACCGTACTGCACAGGTTGTCACAGCGAAACCGACAGAAACTAACTGAGCGTATCCGAGCTCGTTACAGACGAATTCAGCAGAGACCCACAGTTTGCACAAGACACTCCATACACCCTGGTGCTTGATCTCAAGGCGACCAATCAACGTCGTGTCAACTTCACTACCAGCAGCTGCCACTCGCACGACTGAAAATGAGACACACACACTGAGAGTAATCTTTTGGGGGAAGGCTTCTCAGTTTGTCAGTTGCAAACATGTTTCCAAACAAAAGCACTAAACGCACCCCCCCCCCACATCTTGTTTGACCAGCGGTAGCTTGCCAAGCAAGATGAAGCGTTTAGCAAATCAAAGTTTGTTTAGCAAATTAATTGAAATTGACAAATGGCAATGTGACGCAAAACAACAAATACATATGTAGTCATTAGTCAATTGTATCAAAAAACAATAGAGTGAGCGCAACAGAAAACCGATTTGAAAAAGTGAACGGACACTGCGGTGAAGCTGGGGTGGTTGTTGGTGCTGACGTTGTCGTATTCGATGCTTCAGTGGTGTTAGCAGGGGCGACAGTTGTAGTCGTATTCGATGCTTCAGTGGTGTTAGCAGGGGCGACAGTTGTCGTTGACGCTATAAACCGAAATAACAACACTCTTGACAATGTCGTTGGAAAACAATATACACATATAGTCGGACTGGATAATTTGGGGCATTAAATGACTGGTTAATGCGTTACCGTAATCAGATTCAAACGCGGGCCGTTCAAATTGCACTTGCTTTTTTAAATTTTTCAATTTTTGAGTGATTGTGTTGATGAATGTTTGGATTTTAAATGGACAAAACTTGTTTATTATTTATGAAATGCAGAAACATAAAAAAAATACAATTTAAGGCGAATTTTTATTTTTTTTCAGAAAAAAAGAACGACGGCGACGGTGATGCGCTCTCGACGCTCGAAAACTGAATATTCGTTTGAAAAACGATTGATTTTTAATTTTTTTTCTACGAAACAAATCATCATAAACAAAATTTTTAATTACAAATCAAACACAACAACATTTTTAGTTGTCGTCGTTGCCGTCGCCGTCGTTCTTTTTCGGAAAAAAGAATTTGTGCTTTGGAAACAGTTTTTAGTTTTTCTGCATCTTTGAACTGCTTATAGACAATTTGTTTCAGTTTAAAAATACAGAACAGCAGCTTTCATGGCCAAATTTTAATTTACATTTGTCACCATCGTTGTCGTTCTTTTTTCTGAAAAAAAACTATTTCGCCCTAAAATTTACTTTTTTGATTTTTCTGCATTTCATAAATCACAAACAGGTTTTGTCCATGGAAAATTCAAACATTCATCAACACAAACACTCAAAAAGTAAAAATTAAAAAAACAAAGTGCAATTTGAACGGCCCGCGTTTGAATCTGATTATGGTAACGCACCAGCCAATCAGCTAATGCCCCAAATTATCTAGTCCGACTAAAAACAAAACAGAGCAAAGGAACTTGCGCGATGCCGGATCCCAACATTTCGGACGATAGTACGTGGCGCTGCCTTGAAAATAAAGACAGGTCTGCTGAAGGTTCAGATTTAGTCGGGTCAAAAGAGGGGCGATCTTTTTATACATCGGAAAAACGCACTGAAAACAAAACTCTAAACCGACCAGTGCTTGCAAGAATGTTTGCCTCAAAGTTCGCTGCTGCCAAGTCCGCATCCGTGTACAACCAACAAGCGTTCGCATAGCCGAGCAGATATTGGGAATCTCTGGGGGCATTCAACGGTCGACAAACCAATGTACGTACATAACATGGCATGACAATGTTCACGCAAAAAATTCAGATTATTTAGATGCAATAGATGCAGATGTTCGTGCAGATGTAAATATTCAGAAACACATGCAGACGCGGAGACCCGCACAGATAAATTTTCGGACGCATAAAACGGCTTGCAGTCAGCCATTTTATGTTGAGAGCATAGCTGCCATTTTCTGCTGCTGAAAATATCCGTACATCTGCATGTGTTTCTGCACTGCACGGGTTTCTGGATCTCCATTCACATGAGTGCATCATCGCATTTTTCTGTGTTTGTTGATTATTGGGCTGACCACCACGCTGTGGATAACCGTTAGTATGAGATACAACGACAACTACTAGCACTGAGGAAACAACACGCAACGTTGTTCAGAGCAGCGGCAAAACTTGTCTTGCAAGCAGCTATTGCCGCTGCATCGATATTTGTTGCTGTGCATTCGTTTTCTCGGTGTACAGTGGGACTGATTACCATGAACAAAAAAAGCAAATTCCTTCTTATTGCGAAACACCACCGACGAGCATACTTTCCAAAAGCGAACGAGGCGCACGTGCTGCTGAGTCCACTGAGCCCAGTGTCCATGCACCAATCGACGCAGTCCGTGTACGCGACACTCGGCTGTCGCAGTGAGTACGTCTGAGGCCCGTTCACCTCGGGCCGAATGCTTTGCGCCACCACGTCAGCATCGCACACAGGCTGACCTGCAAGCATGTTCTGAAAGAACGTTTGTACAGTACGGCCGAACGAATCATTAAGGCAGTCCTGATATTCTCTATCAAGGCGGCATCAGTCGCTGACTAGGAGTTTGTGTGTGTGCGGCATCGTGTGTGCAAGGTAGAAATAATGTACAAAATAGCACGAAGAACCAATTGTAGTTAAAAAAATACGTCAAACTTGACAGACAATTGGGTTTTTAACGCTTTTTTGTTTGATTTAAAGTTTCGCGCGCTCCTTGCACCCTGAAAAAAGCTGCAATGTTTACTCGGCCATTCCGCAGCTAACAGAAAAAGTTGAAGATTTCAATCAAGAAAAATGTTCACAGTTTTTTTGGACGAGAGTACCGGGTGTTGCAGTACAGTACGGCTCGTTCTCGAGTCTGGTTTAATGTTTTGGTCTGAAATTTGGATCGCTACTTGAGAAATGTTTGCCATTGATTGAGTTACAATTAGTACATTTTAAAATTGCAATTGCGTGATGCACAGCAACACTTCGAACTGCAACGTTCAAAATCGCCCGTGTCAGCTCGGGCTCATTCGCTGCTAACGTTCATTGTCGATTTACGAGTTTACAGAAAAAAGTTACCAAATACGAGCTACAGTCGTGAGTTTTTGCAGCACCCTGTACTTCTTGTAGCATTGCAGCATCGAGCGTTCATAGGCGTGACGGGACTGCTCCAAACAACAACAACAACAACAACAACAACAATACAACAGACTAACCAGTTGTTGTGGCCGGGGCGGTCGTTGTTGTGGTGGTCGTAGTCGTCGGGAAACAGTCCAGTTCATCGATTCCACTAATGCAGTTTTCCCTGCCGTTACAGATGTTTAAATATTCGACACAATAACTAATAGTCGATTCACACCAACGACCTCCGGCGGCTTCTGAAATGCGATGAAAAAAGCTCGATGGATCCGAGTTCAATCTGAAATCACCGTCTACAACAAGCAAAAAAAGTTGTCCAAGTGAATTTATTTATGCATTTTTGCCCGACAAAGCAATAATATTTCTAAAAACACGGTTGAATGGCAAGAACAATGGTTTTTGAGCGACAAAGCATGCACAAGACACTTTCTCACATCAACCTGGCTTTTGGGTGTCCTACTCCTATCGTATCGTACCAGAAAATACCTCACATCCAGTGAGACACAGCCTCTCATAAAAAACAGTGAAGCCCAGCGCTAACCACATCGAGTTGTACAGTTAATCTCGTCGGCTCCACCGGTGCAGTGGTTATATCCGTCACAAACTACTGCACGGTTCATACATGAGGAACTGGAATTACACCAGAATCCAGATCGTTCTGTTTCTGAAAAAATGCAGAAATTTCCAGTTAGATCCAATTCAGCTTACTGTGGTCTCAATAATTTCGCCAATGTTTTTTTTCAAGAAAACAGAATCTGTTTACTGACGGAAAACGAACAACGTCTATTTCTCAGAGTCCGGAATGTGTTTTGAGAAACATGATAAACCGATAAGTGTATTTTTTGGCGCGACAACGTTTCAAGCAAACGTTCTTGCCACAATATGCTTGACAATTCGTCTCATCGCTTCCATCGGAGCAGTGGGTAGTGCCGTCGCAGATCGCTCCCATCCAGTGGTGAATACAATCGCCATCCGCACCACTAGCACACCAGCGCCCAAGATCTGCTGTTTCTGAAATGAGATGAAATTTGATGATTCTGTAATTAAAATTTTATAAAAATGTTTTAACAGACGTTATGGGTACGCGGGCGAAAAGCTGTGCGGGATTATTGCTCGTATTTGTCACAGTATGGGTCTGCGCTGGTGAGAAAAAAATCTTTTGCTGTACCATATTTTAGCAACTTTAGCAACGATTTTTGTAAATTCATATTCGCACCACAATCGCGCGTTCAATTATCAAGTTGTGCGCGTTTTCCACAGATCCATACAACCTTACTTGTTGTGTTTGAGGAGAGGAAAGTTGTTTGGGTTACCAGGTCTAGTTTTAATTGTACCCAGGAACCCTAACCGCGAATCAGCGCATTAAATTTTTTTTACTGTCTTGTGCTGTTTTGCTTTGACCGATCAATTACACAATTATCTAAAAATGCGGGAGACGTACATAAAAGGAGGAATATGGCCTTGTGTAAGCAGTGAAAAACTTTTTTGCTTCGTAACTATTTTCAAGTCTCTGATGTGGCACACGGATACAAGTACATAAGAGTCATATTTTTGCGCCGCGTTTGTTTTGCTGAAAAACCTAAAAAATCTTCAAAAGCGTTTTTCATATTGTCCTCTTCAGTTAGTGCGAAATCACAGCATGTGTGAAATTCTGCAAACTCTGTGCAGAAACAAAAAGAGACTGCAAAGCGTTGCTGCAGATTCGCTCTATTGTTGATGACGTACGCACAGTACGTACACACCAGTGACAAAAATGTGTTGTCTGCCGTTGATTTTCACCCTCCTTCCCAGTTCCAAAAACCCGAAGGTACCAAAGTCCTGTGGATTGTTGTAGGAGGAGTGTGGATGTTGGCTGAACCGTCCGTCCCATGAGCCATCGCCTTCGCCACAAGATGGGGACTTTGCCTTCACCACAAGAAGGGGACACATTGCCTTTGCCAATACTTCTGCGCAACGCTTTGTTCTTGGCAAAGCAGTGTCAGTGATCGAAGATGTAATCTGTTTTGGTAGTATTACGTCACTACCGTATTACCTCTATTAACCCCCCCCCCCCCAAAATTAAACCCCTCCCCCAAAAATAAACCCCCACCCCCTCGACAAGTTTTCAAAAAATCCCCCCCCCAAAATGAACCCCCATGGGGGTTTATTAGAAACCTGTTTGAAACACATACCTAGCGAATTCAGTGGCTGAATGTAGTGACATTGGGGAAATTGTGCTACCAAAGGCCCCAAAGGGATGAGTTAGTGGTAATTTCATTACAAAAGGCTGTTACAAAAGGAAATCTCTGTGAAAAGTAAAAGTTTCTGCGACTTTCTTGCCTACCATGCAAGGTATTTTGCCATTTTTCAACAAACCCCCACCCCTAGAATTTGTTTGTAAATAAACCCCCCTCCCAAAAAATAACCCCCCAAAAATAAACCCCCACCCCCAGAAGTCGCTGAAGAAATAAACCCCCATGGGGTTTATTAGAGGTAATACGGTATTTGCTCGAAATGCAGCGAATGTAAGTTTCTTTTGTCGAAAAAAGAAGAGGGCGACCATGTTCAACCGAAATAATGAATAAACGGCGCAAAAATATGGCTCTTATGTACTTGTATCCGTGTGCCACATCAGAGACTTGAAAATAGTTACAAAGCAAAAAAGTTTCTCACTGCTTACACAAGGCCATATTCCTCCTTTTATGTGCGTCTCCCGCATTTTTAGATAATATTCTGACTTTTACATAAGTCCCAAAAATCGGGCAAAGTTCAGAATGCGTTGTACATATTTTTCCAAACTTCCCATTCGGCATCAGCCCACCGAATTTTTATCCATTTTTCGTTTTGGAGAGATGTCGCCAGCTTCCATAGCCGATTTACCCAAAATCGTCAGGATTCAGTATCTAAAATTGCTCACATAAGAACATGAATCTAACCCAGAATCCGTGATCAGCGCATTGAATTACCCTGGACTACACAGGTCTCCTGTTTTTTTGTTTTAGACCGACTTCACCAATTTCCGCGGGCGATTCACCCGAAATCGTCACAGTCATTATCCTTGCTTGCACACACACAGAAACTAACCAGAAATTCGTGATCAGCGCATTGAATTACTCTGGACTACACAATTTTCTTATTTTTTTGTTTTTTGTCCCGATTTCGCCAATCTCCACGGCCGATTCACCTAAAATCGTAACGATTCAATATCTAGAGTTGCTTACATTAGAAAACTAACCTAAAATTCGTGATCAGCGCATTGAATTACCCTGAACTACACCATTTTCTTATTTTTTGTTTCTGGGCCGATTTCGCCAATTTCCACGGTCGATTCGCCCGAAGTCATCACGATTCGGTATCTAGAGTTGCTCACATAAAAAAACTAACCAAAAATTCGTGATCAGCGCACCGAAGAACCTCGGAATACATTATTTTCTCATTTCTTATTTTTGGACCGATTTCGCTAATTTTCACGGCCGATTCGCCCGAAGTCGTAACGACTTTGGTTATTTAGCTGGTATTTGTTTAACATAGGTTTGTTTAAACTAACTATATGTTTGAATTTGAGCTCTTTAGCTGTTCTTAGTTTTAAAACGGTTTTGCAAACTTGTTTCCTGATGTGAAACTGTCACTGTTATGGTCAAAAACATGGATATTGATGCGATCAACTGGAAAAAATACCCATTTTTCGGCATTTTCTTCACATTTTTCAACAGATTCGAGGACATTTCGCACAAGGACATTTGGCACACGGACTTCTCGCACACGGACATTTCGCACAACGGACATTTCGCACACGGACATTTCGCACAAGGACATTTCGCACAACGGACATTTCGCACACGGACATTTCGCACACAGACTTTTCGCACACGGACATTTCGAAAACGGACATTTCGTACAACGGACATTTCGCACAACGGATATTTCGCACACGGACATTTCGCACAAAGGACATTTCGCACAAAGGACTTTTCGCACACGGACGTTTCACACAAGGACTTTTTGCACACGGACATTTCGCACACGGACATTTCGCACAACGGTCATTTGGCACAAAGGATATTTCGCACAACGGACATTTCGCAAACGGACATTTCGCACACGGACATTTCGCTCAAAGGACATTTCGCACAACGGACATTTTGCACACGGACTTTTCGCACACGGACATTTCGCACACGGACATTTCGCTCAAAGGACATTTTGCACAACGGACATTTCGCACACGGACTTTTCGCACAAACTCTCAAAACGTACATTCTAACAAGGTGCTTTCGGGCACGTTGTTGAACAATTATTTATAGAATTCTTCAATACTCACTGACTATCTGCTGGTTTTAAAAAGCAGACATGACGCAGAATAAATAGAATTCCGCAGACGGCCCAAATAAATGAAATGGCATAGTTGTTTTTTTATTAATTGATGTTGCTCTTGTGTTACCTTTGTTTTATTTATGTCGTTGTTACTAGGGTTGCCGCGAGACGTGTCTTGTATCGTCAATTGTCTCGTCTCGCGCGATTTTTGGCTGTCTCGTCTCGTCTCGCGGTTTTTGAAACAGCTATCTCGTGTCTCGTCTCGTCTCGCGACCCTCTGTCTCGTGTCTCGTCTCGTCTCGTTACCCTCTGTGTACGCTTGTCGAAGTTGTGTGAAATAAAATGAAGTGTGTTGCGTCAATTGCGTCATGCGTGAAAAAAACAATAAATGCAACAAACGGTAACAACGACATAAATAAAAGAAAGGTAACACAAGAACAAACCAGTTAATAAAAAACAACTACGACATTTCATTTATTTGGGCCGTCTGCGGAATTCTATTCTGCGTAATGTCTGCTTTTGAAAACCAGAAGATAGCCAGTGACTATTGATGAATTCTGTAAATAATTGTTCAACAACGTGTTCGAAAGCTTGTTAGAATGTAAACGTTTTGAAAGTTTGTGCGAACAGTCCGTGTGCGAAAAGTCCTTAGTGCGAAATGTCCGTGTGCGAAATGTCCGTTGTCCGGCAAAATGTCCTTTGTGCAAAAAGTCCGTGTGCGATGTGCGAAAAGTCCTTTGTGCGACCTTTGTGCGATATGTCCTTTGTGCGAAATGTCCTTTGTGCGAAATGTCCTTTGTGCGAAATGTCCGTGTGCGAAATGTCCGTTGTGCGAAATGTCCTTTGTGCGAAATGTCCGTGTGCGAAAAGTCCGTGTGCGAAAAGTCCGTTGTGCGAGATGTCCCTGTGCCAAATGTCCTTTGTGCGAAATGTCCTCTGTGCGAAATGTCCGTGTGCGAAATGTCCGTTGTGCGAAATGTCCGTGTGCGAAATGTCCGTTGTGCGAAATGTCCGTGTGCGAAATGTCCGTGTGCGAAATGTCCTTTGTGCGAAACGTCCGTGTGCGAAATGTCCGTGTGCGAAATGACCGTTGTGCGAAATGTCCGTGTGCGAAATGTCCGTGTGCGAAACGTCCGTGTGCGAAATGTCCGTTGTGCGAAATGTCCGTGTGCGAGAAGTCCGTGTGCCAAATGTCCTTGTGCGAAATGTCCGTTTACCTTTCAACAAATGAAAATCGAATTCAAACTCTGCGTAGTTTTTTTACCTCAGGAAACGTTGTTGATTTGTCAAATGACGTTTTCTTGCACACGCTGAAATTGCAAACATACGTTAAAATGCGCATTTTCTGTCGTTTTGTGCGAAAAGGCTAAATTTTGAGCCTTGGGGAGCTTCGTAGAAAAAATAGATGCAAAATTTGAAAAATTTAGCAAATTTTAACTTAGAAAATGTTTTTATCATAACAGTCAGAATTTTCAAAGTATCACTGAAACTGCGAACACATTTTATGACATAGCCGAAAAAAAGGGGTCTACAAGAATAACGTTTTTCTCGTTCAGAATCCATCTTATGCGCACACAGCGTGTCATCACCACGAAAACATTTCTAGTGCACACAGCATACCTGTGGACTATCTACCTGTGTGCAGCAGAAAAAATTCTCAACTCCTTTTATGTTCACAATGCGAGGCAAACTAATTTTGGAATTTTAGCGCGAGCGACTGACGGGCCATATTATGTCTCATCCGCTGTCCGCTTCGCTCCGCTTCGCTCGCGAATGGACATGATTTAGCGGTAGCCAAACGAGAACGGTGGATCTTCATGAATAAAGCATGTTTACAGTATGGCCGAATAAATGAGGCAGTCCATCAAGGCGGGATCAGTCGCAGACTAGGAGTTGTCTTTATCAAAAATGCAAACATAATTCCCAATCATGTGTGCAACGGAAAAAGAATGAACAAAATAGCGCGGATAATCCGTTAGTTTTAAAAAAACGCGTCAAATTTGGCACACAATTTGGTTTCTGAACGTCCTTTTTCCTACATTCAAAATTCGCGCGCTCCTTGACCCCCGAAAAAAACTGCCATGTTTAATCGGCCATACCGTACCACATATGGTTGAACAGTTGGCCTCGTCACTTCCATCGGCGCAATCCATGTTTTTATCACAACGTTTCACTCCCTGTAGACAAATAACGGAGGAATCGTTGCACCAATGACCTCCATGTTCTTCTGAAATTGGATGAACCTTTTTTGATCAACCTGCAAACTGTGCCATTGTAAACTTTGAGTTAAATGGTTTTTGCACTGCAGTGGGTGTCAAAAGTTTGGAAATGCCAATCAACGTTTAGCATATGAATTTCGACTTTATATGAAGAAAAAACGAACGTTCAGCTACGATTTTAGTATAAAAAAATCGTTTTCTCATATGTATCGTTAATTTATTGCGCATTTCTCAGTGTGTTCTACCGCATTTGGCTGCGGACTGAGTGCAGATGGTCTCGTCACTTCCATCGGCGCAGTCGTTTGTACCGTCACAGAGCTTGTTAGACGCAATGCATTCCGGTATAGAATTCGCTGAACACCACAGACCGCCGTCTGCTTCTGAAATGCGATCAAGATTTTCATTGTTAACGTGCGTCATTCATGAAGCAGCATTTAGTGACCGCGTAGCTATGTTTTAACACAGCTGCGCGTCACCAAATGCCGTATTACCTCCAATAAACCCCCATGGGGGATTAATACGTCAGCGACTTTTAGGGGTGGGGGATTATTTGTGGGGGGGGGGATTATTCGGCAACTTGTTGTGGGGGTGGGGGTTTATTGGGGGGATTAATGGGGGGTTTAATGGGGGTAATACGGTATATTGTTTCATAAATGTCGCTGTATGCATCGCAGGACAAGGCACAATGAACGCGATGACCGCGCGAACACCCGATTGGCTCACAATGTTCGGGCTTTCATAAGAGCATAAAAGATCTTTCTTCACCGCAGCGCGCGATACAGTTGCTCGCTATTTCGTCGGTTCCATTTTGGCAGTCATTAAACCCGTCACAGAGACGATTAACACCAACACAATACGGAAGGAGGCCAGGTTCGTTACACCAGAAACCATCTCTTGCTTCTGAAAAAAAAAACATTTTTATGGGGTCGATCTGAGTTCGATCTGAATTCACAATTCACTTCAAAACGCATGTTTTTTTCTTGAGCAATCGCAAGCGTAACTAAACTAAACACGTTCAAAAAAAGTCGAAAATCAATTCCAAAATCAATTCCATGCCGAAACTTCATTTCAAATTTTTTTTGAAATTTAAAAAATGCAGAAAAAACGGAGCGCCACGCAAATTTTGGCATGGCATAAAATTTTGCCTTGAAAGATATGTGGAGCGAATTTTTTTAATGAGACTACATTTGTTGAGTGAAGCCTTCAAACAAAAACGGTTTTTGAGCAACGTTGTTTTACCGCATTCTGTTTGATTCGTGAAACCGTGTACCGCAGTTGCTGTCAACAGAACCACCAACACCACTTGTACAGGTATCATTTTCACAGTGAATCACAATTGATATAACAGTTGTATGCCAAGTGCCGTTCAGCGTAAATCAATCCATTTATTCCACGGTCCAAGATATTCACTTAAAAAGCAAAGTACAAAGTATTTATCTGCACGGGTTTGTTCATGGGCATCGATAAGTATACGAACATGTGCGGTGATGCAATTTTTGGGGTGCACCTACGGTGCTCACAGTGTCACCAAAACATCGAACATACGGAAGTACGGTACGGAATGGTCGATTAAACATGGCAGCTTTTCTCAAGGTGTAAGGAGCGCGCGAAATTTGAATGAAACAAAAAAGACGTTCAGAAACTTGACGTGCTTTTTTGAACTAATTGATTATTCGTGTTCTTCGTGCTGTCGGTTCATTGTTTCTCACTTGCACACACAATTGGGAATTATCTTGGCATTCTTGAAAAAGACAACTCCTAGTCAGCGACTAATCCCGCCTTGATGAAAAATACAAGGACTGCCTTATTTATTCGGCCATACTGTAGTAAAGTTGCACCGCTAAACTGAAATTGGTGTGAAACTTGATGCACTGTTTGTGCTGCGTATTTTATTTGCATGCGTACAGGGAGTAGTTTTTTAGTGATCATAAAAAATAATCTCTCTAATTTTTGTTGTCATAAACTGGTGAAAAATACTTGTCAATATCACATGATCAGTTTTGGTGTGCTGTGGTAATTAAATCTTAGCAAAGCAGTTCGGTTTTTGAACTTATACGTACAATTTTAAGTAATAGGTTTCGGGAGCACTTTGGACTTCAGCTGGTTGGTGGCCTAAAATTAGACAGAAAAAAGTTTTTTTTGTTAAAAATTAGAGAGCACATGTGTGGTAAACGATATCTGCTAATCTTTTTTGTCATACGCGCGTCATAATCTTCGGTTTATGAGGTTTTACCAACTGGTTTTCTAACACTTGTCGATCTACATAATTCGAACCTCCCATTTTAGATATCGCAAAAACGAAAAAAAAACTGAAATCTGTATTTTTAACCACGAACAGTAAACCCAGCTGTCTCCCCAGGGCAAATGGAAAACGTTGCGTCTTTTCTTTTCTAAATTGGTCGGACGTTCAACTTTAAAATATTATGATGGGCGAATACAGTCGAACTCAATAAAATGTGGAATCAGCTGATTGGTCGACCGAGGGGAGGCTGCTCACACTCCGCATCCTTCTTTTTTCGTGGATCTGGATTCTATTGAAACGTGTTTCTTTTGAATTAGTGTGAATTTCCAGCACCGTTTCACGCTAAAAATAAACTGAAAATGTTAGAGACTGCAAAATTCAGAATTTTTATTTAAATCAACAGCTCAAAATGTATTCTTTGTTTGATGACGGCGACGACGACGTCGCTTAATTTTTGCGTGTGAACTGAAAGACAAAAGCCTGAGAGGAGTGCGCTGTGCATGGTTTGCTGCGTGCACCAAGTAAATTAACACAGCAGCTTACCAAAAACAACTTGAAATTGGTGAAAATGAAAGATGAAAGCAAAGTCGTCGTCGTGTCGTCGTCGTCAGCGAAGTCGGAACGCATTTTTTTAAATTGCGGACGCATGTCGATCGGTCAGCTAGGAATGAAACCCCCTTCAGCTGGCTACACAGCGCACTCATTTCAGGCTTTTGTCTTTCAGTTCACACGCAAAAATTAAACGACGACGTCGTCGTTGTCGATTAGAATCCAGATCCACGAAAAAAGAAGGGTGCGGAGTGTGAGCAGCCTCCCCTCGGCCGACCAATCAGCTGATTCCACATTTTATTGAGTTCGACTGTAGAATGACAAAATGCATAACGGAAACAGCAGAGTAAACATATCAAAAAATGTCTGTCATTTTCGGTACGTACTGGTATTGATGATTTTCACTGATTTGTACACATAGCAATGATTTTTCTGTGTTCCATCCACATAGTGGTTTCTTTAGAATACAAAGTGATCCAAAAAAACTACACGCCAAATAATACGGTGCTCCTTGCGCTCGTCCACCACTCAGTTGTCAAGGAGATGTGTCAGCTTTCTGCGATCTTCCTGCGTTGTTCTTTTTGAAAAAAAGCCAATATTCATACCAGAAAGCTGAAACATCTCGTTGAGCGCTGAGTGGTGGACGTGCGCTCACGTACGAGTGCCTGATTCTGAAACATCGGCCCAACCTGCACAAGAAACAACGAGGGATTGTTTGAATTTGCGTTTGTCATAATTGTGTTTTGAATTTCAGTGCTCATCTATTTTTTATTCATGAGTTTGCTTGCGATAGTGCAGAGAAAATTCAACTGCAGTGAGGCGCGCGCATTGCCACAACGATTCAAGATTGCGGCGTGGCGTGGTTTGAATGTTTTTAAAGTGTAATTGTTGTGCAAAGAAAATTTCGAGCTGCATTTGGAATTCCATCGCACAACTCCATTGTAGACCTATAACATACGCCAATCAACAAGATATCATGTTCATCTCATAGCCTACCGACTGAAAAACATGTTCTATGTTGCAACAAAACAATTTCTAAAACGATATTTCAATTCAGTTAAGTCATTTCAACGCTAAAAATTGACCCTAGAAGTCATCCAAATCAAAAAACATGATGTACATCGGTCAAAATGACCAAATAATGACATGTACCTAAGCACACAAAGTTGGGAAGAAAATTTGGCTTGAACTTTCCAAAAATTATGCCATAAATTGAATTTTCAGAGCAAAGTAAGAAAAAAAATTTTCATTTTTTTTCAAATTTGAAAAAAAATCCAAACTTAAAAAACGAAAAAAAAATAAAAACAACAAATTTTTTTCAAAGCCCCTAACCTAACCCTATTCGGGCCCAAGTTTTGCGGGCCGCAATGCTACCAAGAAAAGTGGACAAAGAAGAAACCAGTACAGAGCGTGAAACTTCAATTAACGCCCTATATGTATTTTGTGACTTATGTAGGCCAACCGGATTTTCCTCCGGCATTTTGAAAAGTTTTTTCGATATTAAAAAAAAATTAAATAAAAAAAAAATTTAATTGGGATTTTCTTTTTTTTGAACTTTAGGCGGACTCCGGACGGTTCACCTCGGATTCGCCAAAAATCGGCTCGACCCCTGAACTAGGGTTGTTAAAAAAACAAAAATCGTCATTTTTTTAAATTTAAAAAAAAATTTCAAAAATCAAAGTTGTGCTAAATCAACCAGGGAGTTCGAAGACGCAACGCTTCATTATGATATGCACCTGCCCCGCATCCGCATTGCTCATTGCTCATGATCCACTAGCGCGTGTGCACACGCTCCGCACTCAACATAAACTTGTTCAAAACGCAGTTATTTTTATTCCTGCTTTCTTAAAAAGCTTGGCTTAGGTTAGGATCAGGGGTCGAGCCCGATTTGTGGCGAATCCGAGGGGGGGGGGGTCCGCCCAAAATGGGGGGGGGGGTCGTCCCGGGTGGGGGGTCGACTTGGTTGGGGGGGGGCTCCCGAGCGAGACCGAAAATTCTAGGGGGGGGGGGGTCCGAGCGAGACCCAGAAAAAATTCTGGGGGGGGGGGGGGTCGGACCAAAATTTTTTTCTTGACGATGACATTGTCTGGGCAAAAAATTGCTAGTAGGGGTCGATTTGGTTGGGGGGGGGGGTCCCGAGCGAGAC
>JASANC010004579.1:0-12282 GCA_030248135.1 Theristus sp. LFF4_11
TTTTGCACAATCTATATTATTAAATTTACAAAGTGTCTGTGTGTCTGTGCGTGGCACTTTTTTGCAATTTGAATTGGCGCCCTTTTTTGCTACTTAAGAAAACTCCATCTCAATTTCCTTTACCTATTTTTTATTAATGCCAGTTGAGATTGTTTTCTCAAAACGTCGCTCTTCATAGCTGGAGTCATCATGATACTCTTTGGTCAACAGAGACAGTTCGGCGCAGCATAGGCAAATGAAAGCGGTGGCTGATCAAAACTTGATGATCGACTGGGAAAGATGTAACAAAACCGTCTTTGAAAAAAGTTTGAACTTTTTTTGTTTTAAAAATCGGGTTGCAAAACGCACATCGACATCGGCATTGCAAGTTGCACTTTGGATTCAAAACAAGTAAATTTCATTGAAATTGATACTCCATGTTTCATTTTCAAATTGATACTCCATGGTTTATGCGCGATAATTTCAACGTAACGCACGATGGGCAACTGGCAATTGTTGCTGCTCAAAACTTGACGAGCGACTGCGAAAGATGTAACAAAACCGTCTCTGAAAAAAGTTAGTTTTTTAATTAGGTCGAAATGGTATTTACCATTCATTTTCACTTTGCCAAATGTTAGGGTCATGTTGGGGTAAACGGGTAAAAAGAAGCAATGACTGCAAAACGAAATTATAAACGTCACTTTTTTGTTTCTTCAATTCATTTTCATTTTAGAAAAAAAGGCTTGGCTTATGTTAGGGTAACCGGGTAAAAGAAGCATTAGCTTTTTAAAACGGGTTGTTTTTAATGAAAAAAACGTTAATTTATATATTTTTTTATTCAATCTTACTTCACATACAAAAAGGCTTGACTTAGGTTAGGGTGAACGGGTGAAAATAGCAAAATCATAAACTTCGCATTTTTACTTTGCAAAAAAGGCTTGGCTTAGGTAAACGGGTAAAAGAAGCATTAGCTTTTTAAAACGGGTAATTGAAAAAAACGTTAATTTTTATGTTTTTTATTTAATCTTACTTCACATACAAAAAAAGGCTTGACTTAGGTTAGGGTGAACGGGGAAAAATAGCAAAATCATAAACTTCGCATTTTTACTTTACAAAAAAGGCTTGGCTTTGGTAAACGGGTAAAAAAAGCATTAGCTTTTTAAAACGGGTAAATGAAAAAAACGTTAGTTTTTATATTTTTTATTCAATTTTACTTCACTTACAAAAAGGCTTGCCTTCGGTTAGGGTAAACGGGTAAAAATAGCAAAATCATAAACTTCGCATTTTTATTTATTTTCAAATACATCAAAAATATTGTATTGTAGGCGACTTCACGGCAGCACAAGGTAAATTTTCTTCAGGGTTATTATTCAGTAAACGTTACTGTTTTTTCTTTCTAAGTCAATGCCGCTTCACCAAAAAGGCTTGGCATTGATTAAGCCCCATACGCTCGGGTCAATTGGCTAGTATCATTAAAAATAACAATGCGTTTCGTTAATAAACCCGTTTCTTCTGATTTCGCTGTTGATTTTTTACACAATGCTAGTAGATTTGTTTAGATAAAATTTTTGAAACAGCATCTTAGTTTGGGGCCGTTGTGTGTTTAGTCTAAGCCAACTTATAACCCAAAAACTTTTCAACAAAATTATGAAGCAAATATTGGTTTGAACGCATTATTGAAAACATTTAATGTTCCACTTTCAACTCCCATACGACTTTTTCACTTTGCGTCCCGATTATGAAAAAAAATTTCAAAGAAGGAGCTTTGTTTCATCTTTCGCTCGCGGTCATAAAGTCATAAAGCATTGAGCACCTACAACTGCATTTGCCCATCGTGCGGAATACTGGCGCTTATGACTACGGGTATCGCGATGATGACTTCAGAGTATCATGAAGAGAGACGTATTCAGATAAAAACTTCAAGTGAGCATTGTTGGAGTTGATATTGAGCAAAAAGAGTTGAGATGCTACTTTCTTAGAATTTTTTAAATAGCAAAAATGAGCGCCGATTCAAATTGCAAAAAAATGCCACACGAACGTGCAGCTACTATCTTAGTATAATAGACTAGCCAATTGACCCGTGCCTACGGCCCGGGTAAAAAATATGTGTTATTTTGTTAATAGCAAGTTACATTGTTTTTTAAATATTTTTCTTGACATTATGATTGAGCATGTTGTTATTTTAAAAAATGAGTGTCAATCACAGTAAAAAATTTTGGGATTCGATTTTCGATTTTGCGCATATGTTCCTTTGCTATATCGCATTCAAACACAATAATAAAAATTGCCCTCGCTCGGCTGACTTGATTCAATTTTTGTGTTTTTTTCAGTTAAAGGATTTCTTTGTAGACGATGTTTCTTGTTTTTCTTGTTTCGGCCTCTGGATTTTCTTTGTCTTCAATATAAAATTTGATGCTATCTGGACTTCCCACCTGTGAGCATGCGACATATAGCTGTCCATGGCTGAATACATGCTGCGGTAGATAGATTCCAACCATGCTCAGTGTTTGACTTTGCGCCTTATTTATTGTCATTGCGAAACACGGCTTTACCTGTATTTTAATTTTTGTTTTGCTTTAAAGCCAAATTATGATCGTTCAAAATATGGTTTTACCGGGAATTGTCGACGTTTTAGTTGAAACGGTAAACCACTGTCTGAGGGTGTAAGCGTGATTCTTGGTATAAAAACACGCCGTCCTGTTTTTGCACCGCTGATAATTTCTGCATCGATTACGCGTTCTCCAAAAGCTCTGTATTTGGTTTTTTAATCATGAAAAAACCTTCAATGTTATTTTTTTTTATTTGTTGTTCTACCTGCAGATTAGTCTTGTGCCGTTACAAAGACCTTCCATCGAGTTCAAGTTTCTGAGGAGAATCACCGGTGCACCAATTTTGATGCTGAGCAAATGTGGCGCCATTCCACTTGGTGTAATACTATTCAAAAATTCAGTCGGATACAACGCCGAGTTACCATCGTCATCAACTGTATCCACTGATTTGAATTGTTTTTCTTTGCCATTCATTCGTGATACTATTATATTGTTCACTCTTTCTGCGTCGTCGTTTTTCGGCGTTAGAATAGCTCTTGTTGTTAGTTGAACCTCGCTCTTCAAATCAGGAAACACTTTATCTATCAGCTGATTTAGACTCTTCAGCGCCATTTTCTGCGGCAATTCTATAAGATCGTCATAGATCTTGTCGGTAGTTGTAGGTTCTCGTCCATCTCCGAGGCGTAGTAGCCAATTTCCGAATGCTGATGCTTCTGCAGGATCTCCTATGGCCGATCTTACTCTGATGTTTGTTGACAGTCGAAGTGTGCGGACCTATTTTTTTAGTTTCATGTTAAATACTATTTGTTGTTGTTTTTGGACATTCTAAAATGAAGTTTTAGTTGATGATTTAGTAAAAATATGTATTCACTTTGTGCCATTTTTTCCATCGCTTTGTTGTAACAGATACTATTTTTGCTCGGTCACCATGACGCACAACCGGAAGAACCTGTCTGAAATCTCCAGCGAGCAGCACAACCTTTTAACAATAATATTAAAATAATTATTTAACATCTTTCATTGATTTTTTGATCAACATGCTGTCTTAACAGTTCTATCGGAGCTTTTTGCATTTTTGCGAAATGAATGAACTGACCTTTCCACCAAATAGTTTGTCATTGCTGCACAGATCGCGCAAGGATCTGTCAACACAATCCAAGTGATGTTTGTTGGCCATACTAATTTCATCCCAGACAATCAGCTGGACTTGTCGTAACTTTCTGGCCGTTTCAGACTGCTTTGGAATGGATAATGTGGATGTTTCGTTTAAGTTAACGATGGGTATTTTCAGTTGTGAGTGAGCTGTTCGCCCCCCATGAAGAACCAGTGCTGCGATGCCAGACGTTGCCACCGCGATTACGTTAAACCCACTGACTCTTGCATTATCAACAATTGAGTTGATTGTATGTGACTTGCCTGCATGTTATTTCTTCAGTTTGTTCTGTTTATTTGCTTATTGATATTGAGCAACAATCTCACACTAACCGGTACCACCGGGTGCGTCGAGAAAAAATGCTTGACCAGTTTCATTGTGTAGAGCAGACATGACCTCGCTGAACGAATGTTTCTGTTCGTTGGTCAGGTTCTCAACACGTGCTTTTAGCTCATTTTCATCAATCTGGTACAGCTCGTTGACATCTTCATGATCACGCTGAACATTTGTTGGTATCGGCATGTTTGGGTAGTCTTCTAACGTTTTGTTGTGAATGTTGAGTTGAGCTTGAATGTCTTGCAACGCTTCGTTGATAACGTTTTCGTTGATTTCTGTTTTCATTTTCAATTTTCTTATTAAATATTTTATTTTTTATGATGTTAATTTGATTAATATTTTGTTTCTGTTTAAAATAACTGACCGACGGGTCTGTTCAAATGCCGTTGTCGTTGTAGTAGGTCATCGCAAAGGTTGAATTGAAATCTCTCGAATAGCGTTTCCGGCGCGTTGGGTGAACAGAAAACCAAAATCGTTGTGAATAATGATCGAAGTTGTCGTCCTGTTTGCATCGCTGACGCTTCGTGCAAACACTGTGCCCACTCTGCAATTAGTTATTGTGTACGTATAGTAGTATTTGTTTGTTTGTTTTTCGTTTTGCAATTTGCAAAATTTGCAATGAAACCTTGGTCGTTTTCGAGCAGTCCCATTGCATTTGCTGCTTCTCTGAAGGTACTGTATGTTATGCCCTCGACAGTCCGCAAGTCCTCATAGCTGGTTGCTCCAGGAATATTGTGCAGCATTAGTCGCAAATAGTACCGTTCTCCCTCTGATGGCTGCACAAAATACATTCGTCCTATTGTGTCTCCGATGTAGCGCTTTCGTTTGTTCCAAGTCGATGTTGATTTGTTGTAAACGGCTACCTTTTTGTCAACGTTTTTTGCAAGTACTTATGTGTTTTAAGGGTTGCTAATGTGTGTTTACTTTTGGAAACTCGTCATAGAGCAAGCTACGGCAGCTTTCGTTCGTTCGATTATACTCCATCCATGCAGTCAGAGATGTTTTCGGTGGTCCATTTCGAGCAATATCTTGCAAATCATCTGCACTTTGAAAGTTTACGGTTTCTTCGTTTGGCAGGTGTACCTGCAATATTGGTTTTAGTGTTTTTAGTGTTTTTTTTTACTTTTAAGCAATTGATATTCCTTTTTTTCGAACTTGCAGTCGCACTGTATTTGGATACTGGCTTTGCATTTCGAACGCCATTATTCGCCACGATGCTTCGGACGCAGACACGTAGCGGCTGTCAACAAAGCGCGAGATTTCGTCATTTTTGTTCGGGTTTTTCTTTTGTTCCTTGCAAATGCTAATTACGGCGCGATCTGGTCCTTTATATACGTATTTGTATAAGTATTTTACAGCCGTGATGGAGCTGCATATTTCAACATTGATGTGACAGTTAAATTTCTGCGTCAAATAAGGGTTGTATGGCACAACTGATCTGTTATCAAGTGGGGCGCCGCGTACTTCCACAGTACGTCCGTCTTCTCGTCGTCTGTAAAGCATAACTTTCTGACTGTTGAAATATGAAATAAGCTTCTACTGTTACATTATTCTCTAAATCTCCGTTCACAAATTTACTTGTACACGGGGTATCCATCCTTATTTTCAGTTGTTGTGTCATTAAAATCTCGCGGATACCCTTTGCTGCATTTGCCGTCTCTCATGCATTGTGCGTTAGCGTTTGCTGAGCCGCATGGTCCGTGCATCATAGTTGTCGTTACAGTTTTATAGAGTGATGATTCCCGTTGCGTTCCATTTTCGTCATAATAAAACTAAACATTTTTGATGAGATTTTTTGTGTTTTAACTTTTTTGTTTTTTGATTTTTGATCGTTAACGTTAACACAAACCTGCTCTGGGATTTCGGCGCAAACAACCTTGTCGTAATCTTCTGGACTCCGTGGCTTGTCCCGGTGGTCAAGGATAACCAATATGTGTGCATGTGGAAGACCTGAAAAGAAAAAAAGAGTTGTTTTTCAGGTTTTAACATGAAAACAGTTTTCAATGAGAGTACCGCGCTTTTGAAATTCAACGACGTGAATCACTGCTTTGGGTTTCACTGGAACTCGATTGCCTTGTTGTCGTGCAAATATTCCAATATCTTTTATTTCGCGCATTATTTCGCGAAGTTTCTCTCTGAAGACACGCACAACAATATCTGGTTTATCTGATGCAGTCTGATTCGTTTCAAGTGCAGCTTTGATCTCATGCCAGTTGGGGTTGCATGTGATTGTGACAAATATATCCGGTTTTCCGTATTTTCGAACTACAGACATGGCATCCTATGAACGAATAAATTTAATTATTTTACTTTGCCTTGTTTAAAGATGTTGTTCAGGATGCATTTAAAAAGTACCAAGTGATTTTTGCATGAACCTGATAGAGCTGGAACATGTGTCGAGGGCCGCCAGTAAATGATGCTGGTAAGACGATTCGACGACCAATGTTGGCTGCTGTTGTTGTGTCGTCCGATGCAACGGCATCGGCAATGCCTCGGTATAGCTCAGCTCGAATGTCTGTTTGGTGTTGACGTACATACTGCAACCTCTCGTGTTCGATGCGTCCATACATATCGACAATCCATTGCAAAAACAATCGACCAGCGAGATGCGGCATTGGGCAATTCTCTGATTTGCGGAAAACAACGTGTTCACAAAGTTATTCAATGTTTCTTTACCTGAGCAGCTTTAGTTCACTGGCTTTTTTTATAATTAATGAAACAATCATGTTTCATATTACATTTTTCGCTGTTCATACTTTTTAACTGTTGTTTACCTGAGCGAAATGCCATTCTGTATTTTGCATACTCCATGGCCGTCAGTTTTGTTTCGTTTCTTTTTTTCAGTGTGTAAGTCCATCCGTTTGTGCCGTGTGGAAACAACAGAACGTAGTGTAGCGGTTCGTATACTGCGTCGGTTTCGGTAATTTTCTTCAGGTAACCGTCGGTTTTACGCAATACAATATCACGTGGCCCACAGTCCTCTGACCCATCGCCAATTATGAGCGCTGCCACATCATGTGTTGTTGGTTTATTGTACCGACGACTGTCGATTCCTGACACGTCGGTTTTTATGACAATGGAAAAATTCTCAACCGGATTTTGTTTTATTGCTTCTCCGGCCTGTTGAAACAACTGCACATATGGATTGTGTTCATGTAGCATCTCCTGCAGCATGCGAAGCGTCTCTTCATCCAATGTCGGCATGATACTCATTCGGTTTTTCAGTTCGTGTTCGGTGTCGTAAATATATAACTCTGCAAATTTCGGCCGATCGCCATTCTTGGGCTGTGCTATTGTCCCAATTCGATGCATCACTTCTCCCTGTATCCTGAAATAGAATTTTTTTTGTTGTTTCGTTGTTTGTTTTTAAGTATTTGGTTTTTAGAAATTCAAGGATAAGTATTTAATTTTAAATACCTGAACGTGAATGGACCACGTGTGTTGCCAATATCAGGATTCACGGTTGCACCAAGCGATCTGAACGCTAGCACTTGATTATACGCACGAATGTTGTTGCGAAACTCTTTTGACTGCTTGTTGCTTCCCGATAGGAGTACTTTTAGAGCGTCCGGAGGTTCAGGTAAAGGCGGAAGGTGAACTTTTCCACCGTTGCAGCAAGCACTGTAGTTAGCGCCGGTTTTTTCATGTTTCCAATGCTTTGCGTTGCAGTGCTGGCATTCTTCATTCATTTCCTGGTGTTTAAATAGTGTTGACTGTGCCGACAGGTTGACAGGTTGACGTGCAATACCAACCAACTCTCTTTCGTCTTGTTTCAGTGGAGCACCAAATTGTTGTCTTAAAAGATACATTTAAATGTGTAATTTGATAAAAAGTAACCCATTTGTTTATGCAAAATAAATATGAACAGATTTCTTCACGATTATGTATTAAGATTTTTCAAATATTTAATTTGGAGTTTGAGAATTTCATTTTATACGGGCTTGAAAGGCTAATTGTGTGCATCAAAGGGATTAACTGTGATTTTCTATGATTTTTTCTATGATATATTATCGTTACAGGAAGACCGCGTGCACAAAAGTTTCACGCGTTGGGGAAAAGCTGGACACCAAACCAGACGCATGACGTCATCCGACGTCTTTCGTCAGCTACCGTAATCCAATTTTGAATTCCCGCGGATTCTGTGAAACGTTTTTCCTATCCCTGTGTGCAAAGGCATAGAGAACCGGGACCAAAATGAAAGATAATACATACCTGCGGTGCTGCAAACGTTCTTCTCGAGCATCTGCGGTTTCAAGTTCTTCGCGTTCATGACGTCTAACGGCTTCTGCTTGCCTGCAGTTTAGGAATTTCATTTTATACGGGCTTGAAAAGCTAAGCGTGTGCATCAAAGAGATATATAAACAACTAAGTGTGACTTGATAAAAAATAAACTTTTGTTTATAATAAATTAAGATTTGTTCATGCAAAAAATCATAAACAGACCTTTCCACAATGATTTATGAAGATTTTACAATGATATATCAACAAACACACCTGCGGTGCTCCAAACGTTCCTCTCGAGCTTCTGCGGTTTCAAGTTCTTTGCGTTCATGACGTCTGACAGCGTCTGCTTGCCTGAAGTTTCGGAATTTCATTTTAAGTTACGTGCTTTAAAAGTGTGTGGATTAAAGAGATATTTTAACAACTAAGTGTGGCCTCATAAAAATAAATCTTTTGTTTATAATAAATCAATTGTTCATGCAAAAAATAAATAAAAGCGAAAAAAAACAGATTTTTCCACGATGATTTATTAAAATGTTTCAATGATTTACTTACCTGCGGTGCTCCAAACGTTCCTCTCGAGCCTCTGCGGTTTCAAGTTCTTCGCGTTTGTGACGTCTAACGGCTTCTGCCTGTCTGAAGTTTAGGAATTTCGTTGTATACTGGCATAAAAAGCTCAGTGAGAGATAATATAATGATGGATAACGTATGGTGCATGTTTAACTTTTAAAAGAAAACAAATTATACTCTGTGTAAGGGAGAATGAATTGTTGGATGATGGATCTTTACTTCAATGTTAAAACAAATCAATTTGACCTTTTTTTCTGAAGACGAAGATCACGAACGCGCTTTTGTCTTTTTTCTGGCGTTTCTGTGGAAGTGGATTGTATGTTGCGATCAATTGAACTGTCGGAGTCGTCTTCTGTCGCAACAGCAGAAAAATTCTGTTTTCGTTTCATGGCAATAGCAAGGGCAACAATGGAAAAAAGCAAAACAGATGATGATAAAATGGCCAAAATGACACTTCGTTTCATTTTATGTAAATGCAAAAGTTCATTTTCTTTTGAAAATTTTTACATTAGAAAATTGAGTATGAGTATTTAGTTACCTGATGATGACTTAAATTGCAAAAATGATTCCATTAGCCAAAAATGGGCGCCAATTCAAATTGTAAAAAAATGCCACACGAACGTGCAGCTACTATCTTAGTATAATAGATGACTAGCCAATTGACCCGTGCCTTCGGCACGGTTAGCTGATAGATACAATTAATTTTGCGTGGATTTTGGACTTTTGATCCGTGCCAAAAATGCATTGCATTTTGATTTTGAGCTGCTTCAGTCGTTCCCGTTCAAATTATCAAAAACAATCTTCTGATCAAGAACACAATCTTTACTGCATTCCGTTTTGAAATTGAAAACAATCTTTTTTAATCACCAACGGTCAATTGCTGTTCCCGTTAAAAAAATATGTAAAAAGAGATCCCGTTCAAATTATCAAAAACAATCTTCTGATCAAGAACACAATCTTTAATGCATTCCGTTTTGAAATTGAAAACAATCTTTTTTAATCACCAATGGTCAATTGCTGTTCCCGTTAAAAATATGTAAAGCGATCCCGTTCAAATTATCAAAAACAATCTTCTGATCAAGAACACAATCTTTAATGCATTCCGTTTTGAAATTGAAAACAATCTTTTTTTAATCACCAATGGTCAATTGCTGTTCCCGTTAAAAATATGCGAAGCGATTTAAAAATTAATTGAATTGAAACGACAAAAAGTAACGTTTTATAAAATCATTTTTGAATGTAATTTGTAATTGCAATTTTGAATTTTTGTTTTCCGAAATTGACAAATTTAAAATTAAAAATTGCAGGTGTGAAAACACCGGTTTGAAAATTAAATTTTGATAAATTTCAGATGAAAATTCAAAAATTGCCGAGTACAAAATTTCAAAAATTGATTTTATAAAACGTTACTTTTGTCGATAAATTCGATAATTTTGCCGTCGCTTCACACTCATTTTTAACGGGTTTTTCAGCAATTGACCATTGGTGTTAAAAAAAGATTGTTTTCAATTTCAAAACGGAATGCATTAAAGGTTCTTGATCGAAATTGTTTTTTGATGAATTTGAACGGGATCGCTTTACATATTTTTTTAACGGGAAACGGCAATTGACCATTGAGTATTCAAAAAGATTGGAATTTTCAATTTCAAAACGAGAGCAAGATCGAAAGTTGTTTTTGATAATTTGAACGAGATCTTGCTATTTTAACGAAATTTTCAATTACATTATTGATTAAAAGGTGTTTTCAATTTCAAAACGGAATGCAGTAAGATTGTGTTCTTGATCAGAAGATTGTTTTTATTTGAACGGGAAATTTGAAGCAGCTCAAAATCAAAATGCAATGCATTTTGAAAATCCACTTGCCAAAATGGATTTGACGTCACCATCTAGAAGCTAACCCGTGTTGCCGTGAGCACCAGGAGTCAATTGGCTAGTCAAATCTATTGTAACAAGATGCGAAACCAGCTGCACGTTCGTATTGACATTTTGCAATTTGAATTGAAAACTATTTTTTTGGCTAATGGAATATTTTTACCGAGCGGGAATAAATAAATTGAAACCGACTAAAATGCTCATACTCAAATTTTCAATGTAAAAATTTTCCGAAAATCGGAACTTTTGCATTTTGCACTCTAAAAATGAAACGAAGTGTCATTTTATTTATGGAAACGCTTTTTTCCATTGTTCTTGCCTTGTGACGAAAACGAAATTTTTCTGCTGTTGACTCCGACTGGTCCAATTGATCGCAACGCGTCAACTTCCACAGAAACTCCAGAAAAAAATGAGCACGTTCGAAGGTCAAATTGGTTGTTTAACATTGAAGTAGATCCATCATCCAACAATTCATTCGCCACTTTACACAGAGTACTGTTGTTTCTTTGGGACCCATCATCGACCCATATCTCTCACTGAGCTTTATGCACTACAGTACATACAACGGAATACAAACTTCAGACGAGCAGAAATAGGTGGAACGATGCAAACGCATTCGGAAAATTTTGTTTGGAAAAGTAAATCATTGAAGCTGTTTAATAAATCATCGTGGAAAAATCTGTTTTTTTTGCTTTTGTTGTTTGCATGAACAATTGATTTATTATAAACAAAAGATTTATTTTTAGTTGTTAAAAATATCTCTTTTTAATCACACGCACAAAAACATTAACAAAAATATTGAAAACTTCGACGAGACGTCATGAACGAAGCCGCGAAGAATTTTTTTAGTGGTATATATCTAGCCAAAATCTTCATAAATCGTGAAAAGATCTGTTTATATTTTTGCATGGTAAATCTTAATTTATTATAAAACAAAAGTTTATTTTTCAAGTCACACAATTGTTTATATATCTCTTTGATGCACACGCTTTAGCTTTTCGAAACTTGGTTCCCTAAACTGCAGGCAAGCAGAAGCCGTTAGACGCGAGACGCAAGTACAGATGCTCGAGCAGCTGTAACTTTTTTACCTATGCCTTTTTGGGGATAGGAAAAACTTCAAAATCGAGAATTCAAAACCGGATTACGGTAGCGACGAACGTCGGATGACGTCATGCGTCTGGTTTGGTGTCCGACTTTTCCCCAACGCGGTGTGTATATCGTAGAAGCATCATGAAAATCACAGTTGTGATGCACACAATTAGCCTTTCAAGCAGTATAAAGCGAGTTCTCAAACTCAAATTCAAAATATTTGAAAATCGCATCGTGAAGAAATCTGTTCATATTTATTTTGCATAGGTAAATGGGTTACTTTTTATCAAATTACATTTTAAATGTATCTTTTAAGACGGCTATTTGGTGCTCCACTGAGCAAGACGAAGGTTGACACGTCTCGACCTGTCGATATCAACACTATTTAAACGCCAGGAAATGAATGAAGTGCATGAAAAACCGGCGCCACGGACCCGGGTAAGCTGCTGACGGTAAGTTCACCTTCCGCCCCTGTTCCGGACTACAAGTACTCTATCGGGAGCAATACGTAAC
>JASANC010004580.1:0-24247 GCA_030248135.1 Theristus sp. LFF4_11
TCGACTCAGACCACTCGACCGAACTTCAAACCGGTTGACCCAGGCAAAGCCAAGCTAGCTGCCAAGAGCTACCTGCAAAAGCTGTACAACCGAAACAAAAGAAAGCGTTCCGAAAGGCACTGGGCACACCGACCGTCCAGTGCACCCTCGATCCTGCATCAGTGTCAACCTTCTTTAGACAAGAAATGAGACCACGGGCAGTCGACCGAAAAGATCTGGACAGCCGTTGCACAATTTCCAACTCTTTGTCGGACGAAGAATGTGAACGAATTGCCTCCGAAATCACCGCATCAGAGGTCGCGCGTGTTCTCCGACGGATGCCAAACAGCGCACCAGGAGCTGACGGAGTGTCCTACGCGGACATCAAAAAGCTACCGGGTTGCGAAGTGATTCTCGCGCGCATTTACCAAATCTGCCAGTCCAACAAGAAAGTTCCATCTGATTGGAAGACAGCGAAAACCATCCTGCTCTATAAAAAAGGAGACAAAACTGACGTGCGCAACTTCCGTCCAATTGCCATCATGAACACTCTCTACAAGTTGTACACAGCCGTCTTTGCAAATCGAATCGGTCGTCTCTCAGTCGAAAAAAAGCTCGCTGACAGCAACAAATTGCTTTTGAGTCACGAACAGAGTGGTTTCGAGGCATTCGAGGGCACCATTGAGAACGTTTTCCTTCTGGAGAACGTAATCGCACACGCACGAGACTACGAAAACGAACTGCACATTTCCTGGCTAGACCTTCGAAACGCCTTTGGCTCAGTCCCTCATCCGCTGATCCTCTACATGCTTGAGAAACTTGGTTTTCCCTCGGAATTTTTGGAAATTGTGGCGGATATCTACGATGAGGCTTCAACAACGTTCCAGTGCGGCGACTACATCACTGAGGCAGTGCCGATCGAATCGGGCGTAAAGCAGGGCGACCCGCTCAGCCCAATCCTGTTCAACATTGCTCTAGAATTTCTAATCCGGACACTCAAAACAGACTATCCAAACGCCGGCTATCCCGTTGGCCCAATCAAGCAAAGCGTCCTGGCCTATGCCGACGACCTTGCTGTCATAGCCAGCGACGAGGCCGAAATGAAACAACTTCTTGAGCTAATCTCTTCCACGGCTTCCGCAATGGGCCTCACATTCAATGCCGCTAAATGCGGCACTCTCTCGGTAATCGGTTCCAAAGCACTCAACTGCGAATTCGATATTCAAAACTGCACGATGCCAGCACTGGACCAAGGGGAGTCTTACACTTACCTTGGTACTTACTTGGGCATGACAAACGACCAAACACCAAATGAGATGCTCACAGACATCATCTCGGACCTCGACAAAATCAGCAACTGTGACCTCGCACCGTGGCAGAAACTTGACGCAATTCGTGTTTTCATACAACCTCGACTCAGCTACGTCGCCAGGACATCAGAAATCTCTATTGCCGCTCTAAACAACCTCGACAACATCCTCAAGAATGTCTCCAGAGAGATTGCCAATCTGCCACGCAACTCAACCTCCCACTACATCTTTGCTGACCACCGCAAATGCGGTCTCGGTATGCTTTCGTTTGCAGAGGCGTATGCCATCCAAACGGTGGCTCACGTCTTCCGCATCTTAAGCTCCAGAAATGGCCGCATACGTGAACTGGCCTGGTACCAACTCCGCAAGGAAGCGGAAAGATGGGTCCATGGCCCACCGACAGACGAACAAATCAGTGACTTTTGCAACGCCCGTACAAACGTGGCATCAGGACCGAGCGCAAGAGGCACAAAAAACGTGTTCAAGCGCTTCCGTAAAGCAGTACGTGCGGTACAAAAGTTGTTCTGCATTGAAATCAAGGTATCGAGCAATAATCTCTCGCTTTCAATTGACCATCCAAGACTAGGCAATCTCACAGCCACTGAATCCCAACGAAAGTGCGTGTACCGCTGGCTTCGTGAATGCGTGGCCAACCACCACTTCACGGCTCTGCAAAAATTGCCAAGCCAAGGCAGGGTAGCTCGCGGTGCTCTAAACCAGAAGGAAAACAACCGCTTCGGCTCCGACGGCAAATTCATTAGCTTCGCAGGCTACAAATTCATACATAGTGCCCGGCTGAACTTGCTAGACACGAACTGTAATACGCTTACACGCGGACCGAACAACGAAGCCATTGGCTGTCGCCGCTGCGGCTACAACACTGAAACAGTTGTGCACATCCTAAACCACTGCAAATATCAACTCAGTGAGGGAGTCACCGCAAGGCACAACGAGATCCAAAACCGCATTGTTTCTACGATCAAGCGTTACAACCCGCTATTCGAAGTCTCGGTCAACAAGCAGTGCAAAATCGCCAATCGCAACCTCCGCCCTGACATCGTGGTGAAAAATCCTACCACAGACGAAGTCTGGATCCTAGACGTCGCCTGCCCATTTGAGAACAGCGAAAACTGGAACACAAAGGCAAGAGACCACAAGATTGCCAAATACAGTATCGAAGCAAACGCATTCGAACGCAGGGGCTACAGGGTCTACCTCGATGCAATAGTGGTAGGCAGTCTGGGCACTTGGGACCCCCTGAATAACGATGCTCTTCGCTCCCTCAACATTCCCCAAAAAGAAGTCTCGAAATTGATCCGATTCGTCGTCATGGACACGATTGAGCACTCAAAGTCCATTTATTGGAAACACATTTTGGGAGACAAATACTTGAACTTCACTCGCCGCTGATTGAGTAAAAACAGACATTCGAACGCCAAATGCAGACTATTGAATCATTATGTTTTGATTAACACCTATTGTGTTCATGACCACTTCCCATTATTTTACTGGATATACTTGTGTGAACTACTATTGCGGTCAAACACTCTTTTTTTTTCTTCGGTCAAACGTTTGGTTCGTTCAATCAGTATACATCTCAGTGGTTAGATTGACAAACATCATTTTGTGTGTGTGTGTATTAAAAAAAAAAAAAATTTCCAACACATGTGTGTCATAGTCGATATGCTTTTTGCATTTTTATTTTCAGCCGATTTGTGAAATATTTTTTTTTGAACTCGGTTATTTATTACTGAATATTGAAATCGGGTATTTTTTATCTCACATTTTGAATAGTATGAATACTGAATATCTTGAAGACTCGGTTATTTTGAACGGAAATAGTTTTTTGTGTTCCGTATACGACAGTTGTTACTGCTTCAAACCAAGAAATGCTTATGCTTGCTCAGTATCCCCCCCCAAAAAAAACTTTTTTCAAGAGCGTAGCATACTCCGCTGTACCCCTGTACAGCCTGTACCCCTGTAACCTCAACCTCCTCAGCTTCTCAACTGCAACTGGCGTCTGCTGCAGCTCACGACAACCGCGACGGCTTCTCATCATACTGCACACAGCAGCTGTCCAGCGAATTGTCCTCTGGGCCTCAGACTCCTAGCAATGCTTGCCCAATTATGCCACTTATACGGTCAGTTTTTCATTTTTCTCTGTGCTCATGGAACTCCGCAATTGGTCAGCCACCAAAACCAAAATTAAACTTCAAGATAACAATCCAGTCTCAAAAAACAGTTGTTAATTTCATTCTCTTTGCTTTCGGCCCGTTCTTGTTACTGCAGCCAAGCAAACAACCAAAGGCGCATGCAATGGAGACGACAACCACATGTACACAGAAGTCCATCCAGCGCTGCGACCACACGGCTGCCAGGAAGAAAGAACAAAATGTTACACCATCCAATTGGCCGACCACTCACTGCAAGAAGATTGAAGGCTGTACTTCTGATCATTATACACTCTGAAAACAACCTTCATTGTACCTTCTTTCCGCATTTATGTGCGTGATACCGTGTTTAGCCTCATTTGTTGTGGCTGTATAATGCACTTACCAATCATAATCGCTACTGAACCGAATAAACGTTAAACAGAGAAAACTCGATGGGCGCCCTACTCAATGGCGTTCTGTACGCTTCTCTGGGTTAGCCCTGGCTAAAAACATCGCCTAAAAATCCCAACAAAACAACAACAACAACAACAACGATAAAGCTACATGCAGCAATATTTTGCAATTTCTGATGTTTCTGCTTTTGCACAGAATTTACAGAATTTCGCACATGGTGTGATTTTAGACTAAACTGAAGAGGACAACTGAAAAATAACTTCAAAGTTTTTACGCTTTTCAGCAAGCTTTTAAACAACAAACGCGGCGCAAAAATATAACTCTTATGTACTTGTATCCGTGTGTACCACATCAGAGACTTGAAAAGCGTTGTCGAGCCAAGTCTTTCACTGCTTACACAAGGCCATATTCCTCCTTTTATATGCGTCTCCCGCATTTTTAGATAATTGTTAAAATGCACTAATTTTTTGATTTGTCCGTTTTGCAGAGTTTATGACGTCGGAGGGCAGCGTTCGGAGCGCAAGAAGTGGATTCACTGTTTCGAAGACGTGAACGCCATCATTTTTCTCTCGGCAATTTCCGAATACGATCAAGTGCTTTACGAGGATGAGACTACGGTGCATGTTTGCTGTTACAATTGCAAATTGCAGTTGGTGTCAAATGTTTGAATTATTCTGCGTATACTGATGAAAACATACATCCATGTTTTTAATCTTCATCCTTATACTGATGAAGACAACATCATGAACATCCATATTGTTCTTGCCACAGAATCGTATGGTGGAATCAATTCGGTTATTCGAGTCAATTTGCAACAGTAAATGGTTCATCAACACGTCCATGATTTTGTTCTTGAACAAGAAAGATTTATTCGAGCAGAAAATCGAAAAGGGCCGCGAGATCAAATTGGCGTTCCCAGAGTACGATGGTCTGTTTTTCTTATTTTTTGTGCTTCTTCATGCATTTTCCAATTTAACAAAGTCGCTTATGTGGTCTTCTAAATGATGTGCATCGCCTTTGTATCTTTAAAGTTCGTCTGAACTACACTCGAATGTAATAATATACATTTTTAAAAACTTTTAGGTCGGCGATTTTTTAAAATTTCTTTGTTCTTCGTTCAAGTGCAATATACCGTACTTCATCATCAGCCAATCAACAATTCCCTGTAGGCCCGCACAGCTACGAGGCGTGCTCGAAATTCATCGAAGAGAAATTCGAGGAGTGCAACGCCAATCCGTCGAAGACCGTCTACATGCATCAGACGTGCGCGACGGACACCGGACAGGTGCAGTTCGTGCTGGACAGCGTCATCGACATGATCATACAGCAGAACTTACAGGGCTGCGGGCTGTATTGAGGTCGTTGGTGATGAGCTGCGCTGCTGTTCATGAAAAATAAACGGGCATTCATGAAGCAGTATTTAGTGACCGCACAGCTACGCGTCACTAAATACTGCTTCATGAATGCGCCTTTAGAGAAACCCTGTTTCGATGAGAATAAACTGATGAGAAATCTATGCGAGCGAAATTGGGTTAAACCTATTTAAACCTGTAACTGAATCTCAACCATTGGAACTCACATCTGGTTTGTTATTCTGACAAGTACGCGATGTAATATATTCGTACAGTATGTGTGTTTGAACCTGTCACTATTTTCGCAGAATACAGAACTCTCGCGAAAGATCGGGATCGGAGTTGCAAGATAGCCGGTAATGTATTTCAACCACTCATCCAAACCCGATCACTTCGTTCTTCTAACTGTGATTCAACGTGTCGTATGCTACTTAGTGACAGGTTTAAAGCAACATGCTCTACAAATGTTCCTAGCATGGGTCAAAGAGTCTCTCTAATGCCTATACACCAGGAGCACTCAATGTTTCTGTTTCTTTTTTTTGTTCAAAATCTGATTGATAAAACTCCAAATCAAAATACATTATTTTGAAGAATCTTTTTCCAGCGAGAAAAATAAAAGAGTTTAAAATGGTCAACCTTAACATAATTCCGGGTTCAAAAATCCCACCAGAAAGGCAAAGAAAACTTACACTCCGCACGCAATCTGCGGTAAAAATGCACGGAACTTGACGTTTTTCGTCAACTATTTTTTTGTCTTGCCATCTGAGAATGCATCAGGTGCGTGTGTGTGCGCCGCAAACAACCGACGTTACGTTTTCGAGCGATCATTTATTAACTGGTGTCAATTTTTAAGCGATCACCTTAGCAACCAGTAATTAAAACTTACACACAGAGTATCCGTTCATCTGGAATTGATGGCTTTTTCCGAACTGACGTTCACCGCTTTGTTGGTTGTATTTGGTTTGGTTTGTTTGAATTCAAATTCTTTTGTTTGGCATTTTTCTGTTTTATTAACTAAAAACGGGATGAAAAGCAGTCTTGTGCTGTGAAATAATCGCATTTGCATTCGGTTGGATTGAATCTTTTCTGTCTGTTCCTTAACACCTCAATTACTGTTCTGATCACAATTATTCTCGAATTTTCTAGCCGAGATCTCATGTTAACCAGACAAACGTTAACCACAAAAATCTGGAATGCAAACATTTTGACTGGGACATATTTATACTCTAAATTTTAGTACCTCACAAGCATAAAATCTGAAAAAAACGTAAAGAAAATTACAAAAAAAAACAAAACGTCTCCTAACGAGTAAAATGGGTGCACTGTGCAATCGACCGGTCGTCGACAAGGAGATGCAACAAAGAAACATGGAAATCGAACGCCAAATGATGGAGGATCACGCGAGAGAGTCGAAAGTGATCAAGCTGCTGTTACTTGGTATATGCAGTTCAGTTTGTATTCAGTGGTTTTTGTCCAATATCGGCCATATTTTATTGAGAAAACAGAACGCCCAGACTTTAAATTTGTTGTGTTTTTAAGTTAAAGGAGTTCCACTGTTCTCGCGCGGTTCAACGTGTTGAAACGCATCCATCAATTTTAAAACCCTTCATTAATTTACGTTTTCAGGAGCGGGCGAATGCGGCAAGAGCACCATATTGAAACAAATGAAGTCAGTGGAGTTTTTTTTAATTGTTCAAATAACACCATTCAAACAATCTGTTCCATTTGCTGCGGTAAAATAACAACAGTGCCTAAGCCTAAGCCTAAGCGTAACCCATCATGCATTTACAACTGACAGAACGTTATACAATGTACATGTTGTTAAAACAGCCCGTGCAACCATATTGATGAGTGTTGATGAAAGTGAAACTTGAAAAGCTGCAGAATTCTGCACGACAACGGATTCTCGGAGGAGGAGATCAATCAGCAGTGCGCGGTCGTCTACAGCAACACGACCACCTCGATGGCGATCATGCTGAACGCAATGAAAAACCTCGAGATACAGTTGGAAGATGTCGAAAGAGAGGTTGCCCTTGTTATTTCGCGAAAAACTGAAAGTTTCGGGTCTCCGAATATTGATGCTGTTCATACAGTTTTAGCGGAGTTTCCTGCTTTTTCACGAAAGTAAAATGGATGGATGGACAGGTTTTTGGAACAACCATACTATGACATATTTTTTTAAACGTGTCCCACTGAAATGACGTCATGTGCCGCCAAACATGCGCTTGTCGTTCACAGCAAACCAGACTTTCCGTTTAACCGATTTCTTCCCGTAAACAAATGGTGAATGTCGAATCAGTCACACCAAACTAAAATTTTAGTGCCTGTACTTTGACAAACGAGCGTTTTTGACGCAAATGACGTCATTTTAGCCCGGACACGTTTGAATAAATCCACAATCTAGGTGGACGCGCGCATCGTGCTGGACGTCGTCAGCAACAACGAGGAGAGCGAGCCATTCACCACCGAGCTGTACGTGGCGCTGAAGAATCTCTGGGCGGACAAAGGCGTCCAGGAGGCATTCGCCAGACGCGCCGAATTCCAGTTGACCGATTCGGCAAACTAGTGCGTTGCAATCAGTGATTTCAGAAATTTTGGCTCTTTGGGTCTCCGAACTACACATGCTGTTCATACAGTTTTATCGGAGTTTATCCTGATTTTTTTCGCGAAATAAAATGGAATGGAATGGATTGAAACAAATGGATCTGTCAATGCAATGCGAACTGACGTGCAGTTTCCTGGACAACCTGGACCGTATCAACGAGTCCGGCTATCGTCCCACCGAGCAGGACATGTTGTTCACGCGCGTCAAGACCACAGGCATCGTGGAAGTGAAGTTCAACATGAAAAACGTCGACTTTCGGTGAGTTATTTTTTTCGTTGAAACAGATTTTTCATTATTCTGTTTTACTATCCAGAAACAATAGGGTTACAAAGTGTACGGTATGGCGGAATAAATAAGACAGTCTTAGTCTTGTCAATCAAGGCGAGACGTGTTGCAGACGTTGTGTCTTTCATGAATGCTAAGATATATTCGCCAATCGAGTGTGCAATGCACAAAGAATGCACAGAAGAGGACGAATAACAACCGCGTTAACTTTAAGAAACACTCAAATTTGACACACAATCGAGTTTCTAAACGTCACTTTTCTTTCTTTCAAATTTCGCGCGCTCCTTGAACCCTGAACAAAGCTGCCATGTTTAATCGGCCACGCCGTAAGTAATTTACAGCACATTGTAGCTGTACACAGCTGCCAAATAATTTTATTTTTCGCTTACCGTTTGTTTGCGAGTGAATATTTTTTTGCGATAAATACGGTCGAACTCTAACTTATAGGCAATCCAGCTGATTGGTTAATGATCACGTGTTTGCACGCTTTCAGTGCAAGCACCGCTGTGGGGCGGAGTCTGCCCTGTACAGTAAGCATGCGTCACATGGTCACCAACCAATTAGCTGATTGCCTATAATTTAGAGATCTACTGTAGTTTTTTTCCTTTGCAGCGTTTTCGACGTGGGCGGCCAACGATCAGAGCGCAAGAAATGGATGCATTGCTTCGAGGATGTGCATGCTGTGATTTTCCTGTCAGCCATCAGCGAATATGACCAAGTGCTCTATGAGGACGAAACAACGGTAATGAACCTACATGTACACAGTCTAACTCAATAACATATCCAACTAGCTGACTGGTCTGAGGCATGCATTCTCTGTGCATGAATTGCTAGCTGAGTTCGCCGTAGTTTGGTTTGCACCAGAATGCATGCATCACGTGACCACCAACCAATCAGCTAGTTGGATGTTGTTCTTGAGTTAGACTGTACGTCTATTTCAATATGCAATTAGCTGATTGGTTGGCATCGCATGATGCATGCATTCTGTGCAGATGTTGTCCCAGTAGAGGTGCAAGAGTCTTTGTGCAAGGAATGCAGGCAGGACGTGGTCACCATGGTCACCACCAATTAGCCAAGTGTAGATGGTGTAGAAATAGAAATAGGCAGTTTGTATCAACATAACAACATGCAATGAAGTTCTTTCAGTTTTTGTTGAATTTCACTTTTTCTGTTTTGTTTCTAACTGAAAAAACTCTCACGCCACAAAACAAAGCTGGTTTTGTTTGCAGAACCGAATGATCGAGTCGATGCGTCTGTTCGAGTCCATCTGCAACAGTCAGTGGTTCATCAACACCTCGATGATCATGTTTCTGAACAAGAAGGATCTGTTCGAGGAGAAGATCAAAAAGGGCAAATCGATACGACTCGCATTTCCGGAATACGAAGGTGAGCGAGAGATGGTGGGGATGCGGGGGTAGGGTTGTTAAAAAAAACAAAAACCGTGCAAAAATTGAGGTTTTCAGAGCATATTAGAGGAAAATTTTTCGAATTTTAAAAAAATCGGCATTTTGGTTTTTTTAATCACTTTAAAAAAATTTGATTTTTGTTTAACAACCCTATGCGGGGAGGCCTGTGGCTGATCACATGATTCAGTTTGTGAACAGTAGGAAATGAATAACGTTTCTGCAAACTTGCATGCATATTGTGTGGACAAACTCTGCGTTCTGTCAATAACTGGATGTATTGCATACGTTTGCAAAACACCGGGTCCCTTGTGGCTTCATTGCGCAAGATGGTTGATTTTGTGGGATTTTGCTCTTTAGGTTCGCTGATGTTTTACCCAGACTATAAGATATGTCTGGGGTAAAACACGTTCGGCAGTTCTACCTGGTGTCCGTCGCACTGACGAGCCAGGAAGCACTGCGGTATGCGTCTACCTGGCGAAACTGCAAACAGCGAACTTCATGTATTGCATGCATATGTATGGGCAAACAAAACTAAAATAAACTGCGTTCTGAAAAAACTTCTGTACAGTACGGTTCAATCGCAGGGGAGCACAGTTACGAGGCGTGCTCAAAGTACATCGAAGACAAGTTTGAGGTGTTGAACGCCAACCCCGAGAAGACCGTCTACATGCATCAGACGTGCGCGACGGACACCGGACAGGTGCAGTTCGTGCTGGACAGCGTCATCGACATGATCATACAGCAGACGCTTTCGACATGAGCAGCGACGACAAAAAAACACTGGTTGCGATTGAGCTTGTGTCTGTTTTTGTTTTGTTTTGTTTATGCTGTTCCATTTCTATTAACAGAATTCGCGTTTCAAATGTGCGGGTGAACGTTCGACAAAAATAGATAATTTTCAATTAATGGAGAAATTTCAACGCACTTTTGAATTGTCTTTTTTCTTGGATTGATCATACCCAAAGCGACTTCTACAAATAAACACAAGTGTTGATATTCTGTCAGCCCACTTGGCCGTGGCGTGTATTGATTGTTATTATGCAATTTGTATTCATCTTTATTTGTCTTTGAATCTGAATATCACCTAAGCAACCGATAATTAGAGCGTATTTGTCTTGTATTTTCAGCCTGTGCATTTCGTCTTTTTACAGGCGTGTTTATATCGCAGCTGAAATGAATGTTTTCTGTGATGATTTTCATCACCTTGATTGAGAGTTCTGAATAAAAACGGCACTTTGGGTAGTAGTTGATTTTTTTGTCACGAATTTTAAGTTTACGGTGTTTTATTTTGAATAAACCTTAATTAAGCAAAAAAAAACATTGTTGGCCGTCTGAACAGGTAATGAGATGAGACAAGGCTGGATACGCTGAAGCTTTGCGGTCGGTTGCAGCCGCCAGAAAGCGGTGCATCAGTTCAGTGACCTCAAATTTAAACAGTGAGGTCACTTTTTTGCGCTTAGTCGCTCTTTTTCCAACGAACGTCATCGACAATTGGGATCAACTGAAAAAAAAACCTACGAAAAAAGTCGACCAGTTGGGATCAATAGAAAAAACTGCGCAAAAACGTCAACAGTTTGGATCAATAAAAACTGCAAAAAAACGTCACAACAATTGTGATCAATTGAAAAAAAAACTGCGAAAAACGTCAATAAATCACAGCGGAACGCGCACTCACTTGCAGCATGGGTGCGCTGTGCAATCGCCCGGTCGTCGACAAAGAGATGCAGGAGAGAAACCTCGAGATCGAGCGACAGATGATGGAGGATCACGCGAGAGAGTCGAAGATTATCAAGCTGCTGTTGCTTGGTGAATTTGGTGATGCTTGTTCAATCAAACGGTTTCTATAATCGCAAAACAAACGACCTCCACAATGCGCTTTATTGTCGTGCGTTTTATTGTCTGCACACTGTGATTGTATCGCATGTTTGTTGAAACCTGTCACTTTTTTCGCAAAAAACGGAGCTCGCGAAAGATGACGGAACGAGAATAATTGGAAGTGCAAGAAAACATTCCGTTCTTTTTTAATTTAAAGTTTCGCATGCTCAGCATTCTTCGAAAAAAAGTGGCAGGTTTAAATAAACACATTTATATGTGGTGATCTGACAAAGACACAAGCAAACAAATCGTGCCACACACAGAGTGTAACGTCACGGATATGCCTGTGTGTTTGTTTGTGACAGTGCAACAAGGCTGAAAGCAGAACGAACTGGAAGAGGCATGGTTTTAATCCTGTAACCTTACTTTTCCGGAAGAAAATTGACAAACAAACACTTGGTTTGGATGACCAACAATTTCATTCTTTGCTAAAAAATAATCAGATTCATACAATTTACTCTTGCATCTTTGTTTCAGGTGCCGGTGAATGCGGTAAAAGCACCATTTTGAAGCAAATGAAGTGAGCAGAACAATTTATACGGTATTTTGTAATGAATGAACGAAAACAGAAGACATTTGAGCATATTTTAAGCTATAGTTCACTCAGTATAACCAAAAATCCGCACAAGTGTGACGTCAATCAAAAGCGTTGCAGAATTCTGCACGACAACGGATTCACAGAGGAGGAGGTCAATCAGCAGTGCGCGGTCGTCTACAGCAACACGACCACCTCGATGGCGATCATGCTGCGGGCGATGGACGCGTTGGAGATTCAACTGGAGGATGTTGAGCGAGAGGTACTGTGTGTTTGGCGAAAGCGCCATTCATGGAGGTTGAAGCGCGTCACTTCGCTACACATTCGCAAAAGCAAAAAAACAGCGTCAGCGCGCTTCAGTTTTGGAACACACGCACATTCATACGCACGTTGATGTTAGCGCGCTTCAGCGTGCGCATGCATGAATGGGTCTTAAAGCTGTTTACTTTGTTCGCAGAATGCAGGTATTGCGAACGAAAGATGGAATCAGAGTTGTAAGAAACCCGTATTTAGCCGCAAATGGGCTGTTTGACATCATATTGAAGACTAAAACTGTCTGTCATCTTCGGCACTGTAACTGAACAATCTCCACACCATCAAGCTTGCACTTTCCGATGTCCAGGTGGACGCGCGCATCGTGCTGGACGTCGTCAGCAACAACGAGGAGAGCGAGCCATTCACCACCGAGCTGTACGTGGCGCTGAAGAATCTCTGGGCGGACAAAGGCGTCCAGGAAGCGTTCGCCAGGCGCGCCGAATTCCAGTTGACCGATTCCGCTAGCTAGTGCGTTCGAAAAATTATTATTGTCGATTTATTCAAACGTGTCCGGACTAAAATGACGTCATTTGCTTTAAAAACGCTCGTTTGTCACAGTACAAACACTAAAATAGCAGTTTGATGTGTGACTACATTGTAATTCGACATTCATCATTTGTTTACGGGAAGCAATCGGCTAAACGGAAAGTCTGGTTTGCTGTGAACGGCTAGCGCATGTTTGGCGGCACATGACGTCATTTCAGTGGGACGCGTTTAAAAAAATAGGTCATACACGTTTCTTCATTTCCATTGGCATTGAGGAAGCTATGATTTTTTTATTTGGTCCCGAGACTCAACGCGCGCATAGGTGAACAGTTTCATGCATGACGCGGGAATTCAAAATTGGCAAAGTGGTCCGAGTCCGCTAAATGGGGCCGGGTCGCCTATGGGCTATTTATAATTGCCACATAAAGACTGAAACTAGTTTCCTTTCTACGTCTGCACAGACAATATGAGTCGCAGATTCTAAAAAAAGTGATAATATCGTACATCAAAAAACGAGTGCAGTTTCCTGGACAACCTGGACCGTATCAACGAGTCCGGCTATCGACCCACCGAGCAGGACATGTTGTTCACGCGTGTCAAGACCACGGGCATCGTGGAAGTGAAGTTCAACATGAAAAACGTCGACTTCCGGTGAGTCACTGTTTTTGATAAAGAAGATTTTTTTCATCATTATTTTTTCGCAATACGTTTTTATCTAGTTCTGGAGATCAAACTCGAACACCAATTTCAAAACGCCTCTCCTACATTTTGGTCTAATCAACCAAGTTGCATGCTGGTTCTCTGCATTTCGGCCTGGCCAACATCCAATGCAGAAAAGAGGCTTCCCCGCCGCATCAATGGTGTGCCGCTAAAATTATAAAATAAATTAAAAACAACTCCTTTCCTTTGCAAGCGTTTTCGACGTGGGCGGCCAACGATCAGAGCGCAAGAAATGGATGCATTGCTTCGAGGATGTGCATGCTGTGATTTTCCTGTCAGCCATCAGCGAATATGACCAAGTGCTCTATGAGGACGAAACAACGGTCAGCACAATGAATGGCTTACTTTGGTTTAGCATTGAAATTCTGCAGCAACTGTAACACCGGCTGGTGACCACGTTTTTTATGTGGTGTTTTACGGTCTTATTAAGAAAAGTCGGTAATTAAAACTTGGATTTTTTTGACATAAACTTAAAAAAGTGTAAAAACCGGCCAGGTCAGCAAAGATAATGCGTGAAATCTCAAAAAAAAATCACAACTCAAATGACAGTTGCGCAGATTTTGTGTGCGATTTCTTCAGCGATACAAAATGATCTTTTCAGTACCTTTTCAGAATCGAATGATCGAGTCGATGCGTCTGTTCGAGTCAATCTGCAACAGTCAGTGGTTCATCAACACCTCGATGATCATGTTTCTGAACAAGAAGGATCTGTTCGAGCAGAAAATCGAGCAGGGAAAGTCGATAAAAGTCGCGTTTCCAGAATATGACGGTTGGTGTTTGTTTTCAAAATGGATTGATTGGATAAAAATACCATTTACTTTTTTGGTTTCCATTTACGTTAGTTTTTTTGTTTCCCTTTGACTACCCCAAAATTTTTTTCTGCTGCACTTTTCTATGGTGAATCTTGTGCTCAGAAATGGTCTGATTTACTGATATTAAAAATTTTAAACTTTCGATAAAACTAAACGGAAACAGAAACGCTAATTTTTTTACCGTGAATGTGGCTTGAAAATCGAAATCATCACGGTAAATAGAGACATGTCCAAAAAAAGTGCTTCAGGCCCACACAGTTACGAGGCGTGCTCAAAGTACATCGAAGACAAGTTTGAGGTGTTGAACGCCAACCCAGAGAAGACCGTCTACATGCATCAGACGTGCGCGACGGACACCGGACAGGTGCAGTTCGTGCTCGACAGCGTCATCGACATGATCATACAGCAGAATTTGTCCGGTTGCGGATTGAGTTAGGCCGATAATGAATGACGCGTCATTCGTTCACTCATTTTATTCTGACACGAAGAGACAAAGCTTATTTATTCGCAAAAGAACAGAATCGAATGCAAAGAGTTATGTCAACAATTGTACATGTAGCTCATAATTTGAGCGCTGAAAATAACGTTTTCTTGTATTGACAGTGCTGTGATCGTTGTTGACTTTTTTGATTTGAATTGTAAGTTAAGTAAATCTTTAAAATTGTCTGATTTTCTCACTGACAAGATTGCGGATGTATTCAAGACTGACTGTATTCTTACAGTACGCTATGTACTTACACCATTTGCACTTTTTTATACAGCAGTTTTTGTGCTCTGTTACTATCCACCAATAAACTGCTGGAACTCACGTGAAGTCTAAAAAACAAAACACGTATCAAAAAGAAGCAGCCTTGTTTGCAGTGAATTCGCCAAACAATGAACCGATGCGCCAATAAGCGCCGCGTGGGCTCCCTGCCATTGCAGCTGCCACTTGTTCCATTTTCGAAGCCGTTCTTTCCACAACAGGACGCCCAGTTCGAGGCAAATCAGCAATAGAACCGGTCGCTTCGAAACAATCCGTAACCTTCGTTGCCGAGGAATGACTGACCGAAGTGTTTTTTTTTGAACATTTTTCTCATTTTTGTGAAAGAATTTGCAGACTAAACCAAATTGAAAATAAGTCAGTGGACTCCGAAGCAGAGAAGTTTTTGGGCTTGTGTGGATTTCAGCTCGGATGAAAGTTTTTGCGAATGTGCGTGTTGCGTGCTGCGCTGTGCGGATTCACGCCCCTTTTCGCCTTTGAGGCCCTGTGTGTCGTTATCCAGTGTATCATCATGCTATGATCTTGGGCTCAGCACATCTGTCAGTAAATCAACATTCTATGTAGTCTAGTCGGTTGTTGACCCACGTGTGTAACAACAAGCTTTGTGTCTGAAGCGTGGAAGCGTGTGTCCATCTGTGTGGTCTGATTTTTTGTGGTCTTTCTAAAACAGTGACTGAATTTGATGCGCGTGAGATGAATCGAGAATAAACAAATCAGAATAAGCGGGAAACAAACCGATAGTTTGGAGCTGCGTTTATTTCTCAAAATATTCTAGATTTTCAATCTTTAAAGTTTCATAGTCAGGTGGGTGTAAAACACGGATAACATTTATTCCAAGCTTGATCGCTCACACGATTTTTCGTCGTAATGCAGACTTCCGCGCACTTTCAGCGCCGGGAAAGTAAGAACCGATTCATTTTAAAAAATCGTCATATTTTGAATCACCGTATTTTATTGTGTGTTTGCCATTACTGCGGTCTTTGCTGTGCCATTAATAATGGGTGAGTCTTTTGGATAACCAATTCAAAATCATGCGGATGCGCGAGCGAGCGCAGCGAGCGGAGAGCGCATCACGCATAATATGAGCCGTTATCCCCTCGCGCGCTTTTTTCAAATTTGCTCGCTGCGTCCAGCGAGCATAGTATAAGCCACAAACTTGGTTCCGTGCACACGAAACGAACACCCAAAGTTGTGCTTGGAGCCGCGAAAAAATTTTTATCCGACTACTTTTCATACGCTGTAGACACGAAAAACCTATTCTGAAAACAGTGTTACTTATTTTTGTTTCTATTTTTTTTTTCTGGTATGTAATCATATGTGTTCGCCCTTTCAATTTTTACCTGCGACACTTTCACAGTCGAACAAAAATGTTACCTGGGGTAATTCCATACGGAGATTTTGAAAATTGGGTTAATTTTTTACCCAGACCCTGTTTTTGGGTAAAAAATTGGGCATTTTTAAAAGTTCGGAGGGTTTTCACTTGGTTTTAAGTGTTCGCCCTTTCAATTTTTAGCTGGGACACTTTCACAGTTGAACAAAAATGTTTCCTAGGGTAATTTCATCCGTATTTTCTGAAAATTTAGTTTATTTTTTTGCCCGGGCACTTTTTTGAGTCAAAATTTTGCATTTTTGAAAGTTCGTAGCATTTTGACTGAGTATCAGTTTTTCACTCTTACGAATTTTGTCTGAGCTATGAAAAATAATAGGAAAAAAGTCTAGTCCGTAGTAATTCAATGCGCTGATCACGAATTTTGGGTTAGTTTTCTTACGTGAGCAACTCTAGATGCTGAATCGTGACGATTTCGGGCGAATCGGCCGTCGAAATTGGCGAAATCGGTCCAGAAACGTAAAACAAGAAAAGGGTGTCTTCCAGGGTAATTCAATGCGCTGATCACGGATTATGGGTTAGTTTTCTTACGTGAGCAACTCTAGATACTGAATCGTGACGATTTCGGGCGAATCGGCCGTCGAAATTGGCGAAATCGGTCCAGAAACGAAAAACAAGAAAAGGGTGTTTTCCAGGGTAATTCAATGCGCTGATCACGAATTTTGGGTTAGTTTTTTATGCAAGCAACTCTAGATGCTGAATCGTGACGATGTCGGGCGAATCGGCCGTGGAAATCGGCGAAATCGGTCCAGAAACAAAAAAACAAGAAGAGGGTGTTTTCCAGGATAATTCAATGCGCTGATCACGGATATTGGGTTAGTTTTCTTACGTGAGCAACTCTAGATGCTGAATCGTGACGATTTCGGGCGAATCGGCCGTGGAAATTGGCGAAATCGGTCCGGAAACGAAAAACAAGAAAAAGATGTTTTCCAGGGTAATTCAATGCGATGATCACGGATTTTGGTTAGTTTTCTTACGTGAGCTACTCTAGATGCTGAATCGTGACGATTTCGGGCGAATCGGCAGTGGGAAATTGGCTAAATCGGTCCTGAAACGAAAAATAAGAAAAGGGTGTTTTCCAGGGTAATTCAATGCGCTGATCACGGATTTTGTGTTAGTTTTTTTTTATGTGAGCAACTCTAGATACCGAATCGTGACGATTTCGGGCGAATCGACCGTGGACTTTAGCGAAATCGGTCCAGAAATGAATAACAAGAAAACGGCGTTTTCCATGGTAATTCCATGCACTGATCACGGATTTTGGGTTAGTTTTTTATGCAAGCAACTCTAGATGCTGAATCGTGACGATGTCGGGCGAATCGGCCGTGGAAATCGGCGAAATCGGTCCAGAAACGAAAAACAAGAAAAGGGTGTTTTCCAGGATAATTCAATGCGCTGATCACGGATATTGGGTTAGTTTTCTTACGTGAGCAACTCTAGATGCTGAATCGTGACGATTTCGGGCGAATCGGTCGTGGAAATTGGCGAAATCGGTCCGGAAACGAAAAACAAGAAAAAGATGTTTTCCAGGGTTATTCAATGCGGTGATCACGGATTTTGGTTAGTTTTCTTACGTGAGCTACTCTAGATGCTGAATCGTGACGATTTCGGGCGAATCGGCAGTGGAAATTGGCTAAATCGGTCCTGAAACGAAAAATAAGAAAAGGGTGTTTTCCAGGGTAATTCAATGCGCTGATCACGGATTTTGTGTTAGTTTTTTTATGTGAGCAACTCTAGATACCGAATCGTGACGATTTCGGGCGAATCGACCGTGGACTTTAGCGAAATCGGTCCAGAAATGAATAACAAGAAAACGGCGTTTTCCATGGTAATTCAATGCACTGATCACGGATTTTGGGTTAGTTTTTTATGTGAGCAACTCTAGCTACTGAATCGTGACGATTTCGGGCGAATCGGCCGTGGAAATTGGCGAAATCGGTCCAGAAATGAAAAACAAAAATACGGTGTTTTCCATGGTAATTAAATACACTGATCACGGATTTTGTGTTAGTTTTTTTATGTGAGCAACTCTAGATACCGAATCGTGACGATTTCGGGCGAATCGACCGTGGACTTTAGCGAAATCGGTCCAGAAATGAAAAACAAGAAAAGGGCGTTTTCCATGGTAATTCAATGCACTGATCACGGATTTTGGGTTAGTTTTTTATGTGAGCAACTCTAGCTACTGAATCGTGACGATTTCGGCCGAATCGGCCGTAGAAATAGCATAGACGAAATTGGCCTAAAAACGAAAAATGAAAAACCTGAGTTGTCTGGGGTTTAGAAGAATGTGTGACCAACGTATTGTGATTTTGGTCCGACCTTTGTGGCTTATGTAAAAGTCAGAATATTATCTAAAAATGCGGGAGACGCATATAAAAGGAGGAATATGGCCTTGTGTAAGCAGTGAAAGACTTGGCTCGACAACGCTTTTCAAGTCTCTGATGTGGTACACACGGATACAAGTACATAAGAATCATATTTTTGCGCCGTTTATTCTTTATTTCGGTTGCAAGTGGCAACCCTCGTACATTGTAGACAAATGAAACTTTCACATTTGCTTTTTTCAACCATTTAGCGACCTCTAAAACCACTAAAATAACGATCAGACTTTAGATCGCTGACACTGGTTTGCACAAAGTGTATCGCAGAGGCATTGGGAACGCAAGGTCTCCTTCTGTGGCAATAACTCACCGGTTTATCCTGTCACCAGAGTTTGGTAAAAAGAGTGAAAATCAACGGAAGACAACACTTTTTGCACTGGTGCTGCTGTATGCACAGCGGTGCGTACGTTAGCAACAACGGTAAAGCTACATGCAGCAATGTTTTGCAATCTCTGATGTTTCTGTTTTTTGCACAGAATTTACAGTATAGCCGATTAAACATGGCAGCTTTTTTCATGGTGCAAGGAGCGCGCGAATTTTGAATGAAAGAAAAAGAAGTTCAGAAACCAAATTGTATGCCAAATTTCACGCGTTTTTTTAAACTAATGGATTATCCGTATTATTCTGTTCATTCTTTCTCCCTTGCACACATGATTGGAAATTATGTTGGCATTTTTGAAAAAGACAACTCCTAGTCAGCGACTAATCCCGCCTTGATGGACTGCCTCATTTATTCGGCCATGCTGTACAGAATTTCGCACATGATGTGATTTTAGACTAAACTGAAGAGGACAATTGAAAAATATCTAGATAACTTCAAAGTTTTTACGCTTTTCAGCAAGCTTTTAAACAACAAACGCGGCGCAAAAATATGACTCTTATGTACTTGTATCCGTGTGTACCACATCAGAGACTTGAAAAGCGTTGTCGAGCCAAGTCTTTCACTGCTTACACAAGGCCATATTCCTCCTTTTATATGCGTCTCCCGCATTTTTAGATAATACAGACTGACAGTGTTGCACAACCTAATGGCGATTCAAGGTATAAATAATCAGTCAAGTGGTACAGATGAAGAGATCAGTTTTCTTCAAGATTATTCCAATTCGGTATCTCCGATATCGAACTTGGTTTTCTGAAATCGGTGTAATTCATTATCGAATATAGTTTTCAACAGAGAATTGACCTGGAGGCTGATTTATGACGCAATTGTGTCGACGAAAAATTTGTGTAGAGTGCTGGTTTTTTATAGCAGCAACAAATACGCACATATGCAAAAACCCACCGTGTTTTTATTCATGGCATGGCAGCCTTTCTGGCACAAAGTTTCGAAAAATCAACAAATTTTTTAAGTTTGCTTTCAAAAAAATGTGTTTTTTTAACGAGAATGCTTCTGAAGAACGCAGAAAACAGCAAATACCTGTGTACGTTAGATTGATATGCATTACCGTCATCCATAATCTTGCAGACCAGTACCAGCATCGTTCGCCTAAAGCTGCTGTTTTGTCGGAATATGCCTCAGCATCAGCTCCAGCCACGCTTGTTCAAAATTCCCAACAACTGTTTCATGAGCGTTGATGTTCAAGCTGCGAAAAAAACATTTGCAACAACTTTTAATTTATGACGACATATGTAAGTGTCTGTTTCAACTTCACGGTCAATATATCGGTAGAATCCGGGCGACGATTCGAAACCGAACAATAAGAACAGTTGATCGATAACATCCGAGGAAAACTATTGTATCTATCCTACTTTGCATCACTCGATGGCGAATCATTCTTTGAACAGTGTACCGGTTATCTCCGCAATTATTTTCAACAATTTATTTCTCACGGTTCAGAATGTTTTTTGTTTTATACAGGCATTTCGCGTGCCTTCATGTTCATGCTTTTTTGTCTAAAAAGCTGTTGCAGCAATCTTTTGATACTGCTGATTGATTCATATTGTGTGCTTGGCAAAATGTTAGTGCTGGAAAAAATAACCTGTCTAAGAGTTTGAAAAGTATAAAACCACTGAATTGAATTAAACGAAACTGAATTGCATTGCGTTTTTATTGAATTGAAATACTCCGGTTGTCGTATTCTCATCTAAACTTCGAAATAACGTGATGAAAGAAAAAAATAACGTTGATACAGATAAAATTGAACCGTTGAACCGAGACGTGATGTATCTTTGTATTGTATGCTACGAGCCCACATCAAAAACATCGATCTTGAAGTGCTGAAATGCTTGAAGTGTTGAACGCCAATCTCGAGAAGACCAAGGAGTACGAAGAAAAACTTTGTAGCTCATAATTCAAGCACTGAAAATTGACAGTTTTCTTGAAATTGACAGTGCTACTTGTATGATCGTTGTTTTTTGTTTTTTTGGATTTCACGTCGTTTTTGCACCTTTTTTGAAATTGTCTGACTTTCCCACTGACAAGATTGCAGAAACCACTTGCGATTCTTATCTCACAGTCCGATTATTCCACACATCCACAATGTGAGTTTTCACGGTTGTATACTGTATTCTAACTGTACTTACGCCACTTGCAGTCAGGCGCACTTTATACAGTAGTTTTTGTGTTTTTTACTATTCACCAATAAACAGCTGAAACTCATGTCAAGTCTAAAACATCAAAACAGGTGGTATCACAAGAAGCAACCTTTTTTACAGTTCACTTTCGATCACATCCAGGTCATCTGTGAGTTTCATCATTTTCGATCGTATCACTGCAGCCTGATCGCGTTTACCAGCTTCCAAGGCGCTTTCAGAATTTTGATCAAAGCTTTCTGATTCTGATGTTGTAGATTCCAATGTGAAATCGGTGGAACGGATGTTCGACTTAGAGGCATGTGGACGGGTATCAGATTGAGGACAGACTTTCGTGTCATTGAGTCTGGCTTTCCGTGGTGATTGTTTGCGACTAGCGACTGACTGTGAAGCGACGTTTCTATCACCACAACTCTCTTGCCGTTGACTTTCATGTTTCCGTGTGCCTGTGCATTCGCAACTGTTGTCTTTGCTGTGCTCACACGTCTCTCGCTTCAGCAAGCAATCCTTGCTCTCCATAAGTCCGATTGTTGTTGGCGGTTTTGCGACGAGCTCCTTGTCGACATTGACCGCGAACTGTTGCTGGTGATTGCGGTCCCTGTCAATCAGCACATCAATAGCAGCAGTACTCCCGTCCCTTGTTGACGTCGCAGCGCCTTCGCTGATCATCAGGCCCGTTTTCGTCGGTGAACGATCGCTCAGCTGCTTGATTGACCGATCACCAATTTCGTTGCGCTTCAGAGAGGAGCGCGGTGAGCGAGTCCGACTTGCGGTAGTTCTGCTCGTTGCACACGGATTCAGGGATGGGTCTGAAATGTTGTGCTGTGCAATATCCCTGAAGACAAAAGTGCATTGAGTCTGCTGTATTCAGTGACTGGAATTTAGAATTTTCGTTAAAGTCACGCAAAGAATAAAGCGCCAAAGCGAAGCTGTTTCCGGGCAAAGGCTATTTTCAGGCTATTCTCCAACTAGACTATTTCCAGGCTTTTGTTTAATTTTGCAAAAAAGGCTCTACCGGCGCCGGAGCTTGCTGGCTTAACAGAACCAGTGTTTTGTCCGTCTAGCCTGTAGGGCAAAAATCGAACATACATAATAGTCCGAAAATCGCTTTCGCATGGGAATAGCTTGGAAATGCTCTTAGCTTGAGACAGCCTAGCCGTTCGTTGTTTTGCGTGCACACGCTTCTGGATTGCTGGTTAGCAAATCGCACTGTGTGGCTGATGTTCTGTGCAATCAGACCCGCGCGAGCCTGTGGGGTACCCCGGTGTCGAGTCCGCACCGGTTTATAGCGATGAGGGTTCCCACACGGCTCTGGTGCCCCTCTGATTCCCAATCATGTGCAACCATTACCACCAACCGCTGTAGCACTGTTCGTGTTGCAACAACAGCCGCCCGCCGCGATACAACTGGAGGATCGGCGTCTCAGCGAGCCCCCGGCGAACGTGCCGATGTGCGCTGGTGGTGCGCCTCAACAGCGGTGTACCATTGTTGTTGTTGTTGTTGTTGTTGTTGTTGTTGTTGTTGTTGTTGTTGTTGTTGTTGTTGTTGTTGTGAGCGTTGTTCGTGTAGCGTGACGACTTCAGACGCAGCGTCAAATTGTGACGTGGCGACGATGCGCGACGGCATCGCGCAAACCGTCGGAATTCGCGCATTCGAAAGTAGCACAGCGGTTGGCAGACGGCGTGCAGGCCGATTAGAGCCGGAAATGGAGAATGACTGGTTTGTTTGTGTTTTTTTTTGGTTTTCCCAGCTGAACATTATGGGTGAAGACCGTATGCTTTTTTATTGTCCACCCCTGTACTTTTGTTTGGTTCAAGCAACAGTGTAACACAGGAGAATACACTGGCCAAACGAGAAGCTGAGCTATATGCAGCTTGTATGCCGTCACTTTATCTAAGAAACGTGTAATGAAAGTAGTCTTCAGGCCATTTTGAGAATAAACGAGCTACTAATGCGGCTGTTAAACTTGCGTCCACGCTACAGTGAGCACAACAAACACGTTTCCATAGCCAATAGCCGTCGCAGATTAGTAGCTCCGTTTTCTCAGTGCAGAGCGGTTGTTTCACCACAACCGTTCATTGGTTGGTGGACACTGAACAAGTGAAAAAACATTTATAAACTGCAGAACATTTCCATAAACAGCAATCATTCGATAATCCGTTCTGAGAAAATCCTGAAAAAAAAAACAGAAAAAAATCCAAAAACCTCAAGCAACCATCGCACGGCGGTTGACACAGCGGCCCTGACGATGATCTGATTGACGTACATGAACGAGATCAACTGAACGGCCGAGTACGAGACGAGAAACAAGCAATCGAACAGGAGAACGCTGCCAATGACGAGCAGATACTTGTGGCGCGCCAGGATCACCGAGCGGCCGTGGAACTTCGTCGTCGTCGCCGTCGAATCGCTCAGCAACTCGAACGACTGCTGTTGCTCGAGCAGATCCAGGCGACTTCGTCGACTTTTCGGACTGCTGCACGCGGAGTTCGTCAGACTGGCCGCGGCGCTGCTGGCGATGCTGTTCGTAGCGCTCGTGTTCTTGTGCTCGGCGGCGTCATCATTGTTGTTGTGGTGATTGTGCAGTTGCTGCGAGCGCACGATCGCCTTGAACAGCAGGTTGTTGTTGTTGTTGTTGCCTTTGTTGGTCGTCTTCGACGCGTGCACCATTTCGGCGCCGGTGAACGTCTGCGTTGATAACGCCTTCGAGATACGTGAATGCCGCCGATGCCGCTGCAGCTGCTGCTGTTGATGACTGGCTCGGGTGATCTTGCGGAGGCCGCCGTCTGCATCCGGCGGGCGACGCGCGGAGTTGCTCTTGGATTTTTTATTGTTCCCGCATTTTCGAGTTCTCCGTGAATGGTGATGGCGATGGTGAATGCAGCGACCGTTGCTGTTTAGTGAAGAGTGAACGCAACGCTCCCTGGAAGGAAT